>OU744320.1:56079241-56321690 GCA_916610145.1 Eristalis arbustorum | reverse complement strand
CCACGACACTTCGTCACACGTCAATCGGCATGTTTTTTGGCAAATTTAATCCGAGCTTGCATTTGCTTATTTCAAGAACGACGTTGCGTGGGCTTCCGGCGAAAAATGTATTTTCTAACAGCCGAATCGTAACATCAATTATAGGGAGGAGAATCTCTTCTGCTACGACCTTTGAAGATGCCACTGATTTGCTTTTTATAGGCGTACTATCAACCTGCCACCAACTTTTACGTTTCCTTCCCCGAGTTTCTGGCTTTTCAATACAGCGTAAAGCATTGGCAATTGCCGAGACGCCACACCCAACTGATACCTGGATATCTTTATAAGATTTTCCCGCTTGACGCCACTTATAGAGGACCCCTCGCTTTTCAGAAGTGGATGCAAGGTAGTATCCAGCATTTGAAGCATAAAGATAGTGTTCCACGCATTAACTCCATAGAAAGTTTCTAGTTGCAAGGTTCAATTCATACTAATCGATACATTTTAATGACAACCTTTTTATATATATTATTATGTATTCAATTCAGTTCTCTCTTGGGAAGTAAGAATTATCGAACGACGTCCAAGCAATTAGGGTCTCTGTATTTTTGTTGCCGCACTTCTTCAAAGCATCACATATTATGTGTGTGGTATCTTGGTAGCGTAAGATACTTGTATGGAATCAGGGTGAGAATTTAGAACAGTCTTAATATAGCACTCAAGAGAAGAATATGATTTATTTTAATGTGGAGTTTTTTATACGAGATTTTAATTTGTTTCTTCCATTTTATTAATGTTACGCCTATAAAATTTCAATAGTCACCCAATTAATCCTTAAGAAGACTAATCTAAGCTTGCATCGCTTTATTCTATTGATGCATAAGTAAAATGTTTTAAGAGCATATATCATGTATCGGTCTCACATTTAACAGGGACTGTGAAAATCACCACTACATGCATCATCCCTTGCAGCAGCTTCTAGACATTTGCAGCCATCCCTGCGAGTCATATCCGGAACCTTAGAAACACAATCCGCGGATAACGCTACCGCAACATCCTTGGACACAAAGATTTGAACAACACGATGTAAGCACTGGACATATCCTGATTAAAAATAGACACATATATATATTACAAAATGTTAGGTTAAACATTATACATCAGTCACCTTATCACGCTAAATGTCGCAAATAAGCCGACGTTTAACAACGAACTACATACATAACTTCTACCAGAGCAATGATGACAGAAATTCCACCCCATTCCAAAAGGACTAACATAAACACAACATATTTAAATTACTCTTAAAATATTTTGCTAACAGTAAAGCAACACCGACCATCAGTTTACAGCCATCTGTAAATATAGGTTTCTAAGATTGTGTGTTGATTTCCAAATATCACAACCAATTTCTGTTCATGCAATATTGCGCCATCTGCTGGAAATAATTTAAGCTGTACATTATTCACCTGGGTGGAAGTATGAAATTGACATGGGATATTCCCTGATAACTCACCACCTATGAATGAAACACCCCGATTTCAAACAAATATCCTACGCTACCAAGACACCACACACATAAACAGAAAATTTATCGCATTAAGTGTTCGGTTGGCTTTCATAAAATTGTATAATTACTCCGACTGGAAGTCCAAGTACATTATATAGGCATTTGTCGCACTTGGGACTTGTTAGAATTGCTGCAATTTGCGCAGCTTTACTACTGCCTCTGAAGTACAAAACAAACAAGTGTGCGTGCACCCCAAATAGCAGAAATGCATTTATAAAGCCATTTATTTTATATTGCTACAAGTGATAATCATTTCAGTTGAACCCTTGAAATGGGATATGAAACAAATTACAAGTTGTAACATGTGCTTCTCGAGCACTTTTAAGGTTTTTGTTCGTTTTACTTCGTCGGCACTGAATTTTTTTTGTAAGATTCTTTTCATTTTCTTTATGAAATGGATGACAACGATTGCTTATATTTGCCTTTGTTAAAGATGCTTGGAATGAGAAATTATATGCTGTATTTATAATTGAGTTGCATGTAGTCTGAATTCACATATCTTGATATGGGAATCAGAATGAGTGAACGATTTTAATTGGGCGAATTATTTGCAAATCCTGTTTTAATCATCTAAAATGGAAGATAGACTAATTGGAAATGCAAGTAGAGATATCCTTCCATTACTTAATTACTTAAAAAAAATGCAGGCTTTTCACGTAAAATGCGAAACAACACTAATTAATATCTACGAATAACTTTTGTGACTGATGGAAAACGGAAATAAAAGCAAAAGTAGTTGGTAATGTACGAAAGCAGTTCCTTGTGTTTTCCTCATTCCATAAAAAGGAACTACCAAATATATTGAATAAATTAACAATAAGCCCATTGGTTTGCAATTGTGTGACGACTCCAAATCATGATGCTTTAAAAGCTTTTACTAAACAGTTATATAGAGATATCGATCACTGTGTGTGTTTTAAAGGGTAAATAAAACCACATTATTTATACATTTGATTAAAAATCTTATTTTTTATTTTTGCTTAGCAAGCAGTATAGGTATACATATACAGCTCCTTAACATGCATAACAGTTATATTTTTGTAATATACTTTGAAGATATTGTATTATTGCTTACATTAACTATCATCACATACATTGCATTAGCATTGAAGACGTACACCTTTCTGGCAATGCAAATCACGTGGTTCTAAGGACTTATTTTCACATACACAATACTACAATTTGTATAGGATTTCCCTTTTTCATTTCATCACCTTTGTATACTGTCGTTAAGCTTTGAAGGTTATACGTTTGTAAGGGACTTGAAAACTCTGTACAATCTTCGACCTATAAAATCTTCCAAGCATTCTGTTTAGATTCTTTGACATGTTTCATTTTTAATTTTAATTATAAGTTGTTTCAGCAATTAAGTGTACGCCGTATTTCTCACAAATAGCACTCACAATGCGTTTCATTTTTCACATAATTCTATAGCTACAAAATCCACCCACTCTACCGCCGACTCAACAGAATATTAAAATTAAGTTATTTCCTCATTTCTTCCCCGACATTTCTGCCCAGAGCAACACCAAAGTCGTCTTGCTTATCCCGAAAAGAATAGAGCGCCCACAAGAACCGGCTAGCGTTTTGCATTTCTTTCTCAAATTGGAAAAATATTCAACAGAAAAATTAAGTTGTTTATTCAATGAGGATGATGAGTCCTTATCCAACTTTGTGGCCAAATGTCTAAAGTTGAATGTTTTAATTATATATTTTGAAAGCGTAGAGCAAGGACGCGCTGCAGATGAATGGAAAAAAAACCTTGTACCATCTTTACCCCAAACGCCAAATGGATGAATATGTACATATTTTTTTAATTAAAATTAAATCTCACACATGAGTTCGCCACAATACGCCATATGATAAGGACAGCGGGAAAAAAAATCTCGTTCCCGGAATATACTTCCACAAACTCTTTATTTCGCTTTTTTACACGTTTTCATATTGCTTGGCAGCTTTTCGTTCTTTGTTGCTACACTGTAACTACTGAACAACTTAGTTTTTTGTCATTTTTGTGCGAGAAACTTTACAAATAAAAGATTAAAAGTATTTAAAACGTGTTAGACAAATAATTCAGATACACGTGTTTGTATGTATACTACTCATATACACCGTATATACTATACGATAAATATAGTAAATATAATAGAATAATAATAATAATTAAAGCTTTCTTCTCCAATTCAATGCGCGAAATCAAAATTCAACAAGTATTGTAAAATGTTCATTGATTATATGTATTTACACACATATACCATATACATATGTAAGTATATTTATATAGCGCCACCCATGTATATATTTGTACATATGCCGCTACAGCCCGTAGACGGCCAGGGCCTAGCTTCCCAGCAACCACTCTTGTTGTGCGTGCTATTGTTCTCTCACGAATGGAGGGGACCTACAGTTTTATACCGAATCCGAACGGCCAAGTTTGAGAAGCTCTTTCTAGAGGTACGGCCGTGGAAGTAATTTTTGTTGTACATAGCAGGAATCGAACCTACGACGTCGAGGTGGGGTTGACTCATGTACCCACAACGTCACGGGACACCACATTTTATTGCTTCAGCTGATTAAGTTTGCACAAAGAAAACACAAACTACATGTAAGTGGCCCATTAAAGCAGGTGGAGTTCAATTATCTGAGGTTCTTTTTCACGAGTGATGGAAGGATTTGCCAAGCTGGATTAATTTTGAAACAATTCAGAATATTTGTTATCAGAACGGACGAACTTTGTTGTTAAAGCCTAGTCTAGTAAATTTCAAACGTGTTTGAACCATATCTATGAACTCGACTGGTTTTGCTTCGGCATAACTCCTGAGTTACAGATCTAACTTAGAGTGGATGGCACTGGGGATCTTTGGTGCGTGATTTACCTCGTCACCCTTCTAGTGAATCGTGCGGCTATTAGAGATGAGATGATGACCACAAATGATCAAAATTTATTGAACTGAAATGCGATAACATTGACGTAATGTGTGTGTATATCAACCATTAATTCAATTCAACCAGGTAGGCATATGTATGTACGTACTATGTACTGGCTTACTGATTTTGCCGCCGATTCACTTGTGTATGGTATTTCTTTATCTATTTTTGCTCTGCAGAATTAGCATTCAGCAAATACAAAAACAGACACAACATAGCTGTAAACCAATTTAGAATATAAAACCATTTATAAATAGAGTTCCTCAATTTACGAACTCGACTTTAATCGACAGTATCATTTTTCTGCTTGTATGCTTTTCTGTTTGTTTTCTTAGAAAAAAACATTCTTTAATTCACGGCGGACTTGCTTCCTTGGTTACCTCCTGCTTACTAAAGCACTCAAAGATATGATATCACATTAGCCTGGAATTAAAACAAATGCAATAAATTCCCCAAGGGCCCCATACTCATGAGCTAATAGGTCCTTTCACATCAATGCCTATTTATCCCATTAAGGTATGACTACGTGAAAGTAAAAAAATCTCAACAATAAGGAAATTGCAAAATGTGCAACAATGTGCATTAACAATCACACGCGTTGGAGCTATTTTTACGCCAGGGCGAATATTATGTGTGGCAAGCAAGCTTTTGTTAAGTATTTTCCATACGGACAACTTTTGTTTATGTTCTATTGTTTCTATTGCCATTTAATCATAAAATGAACCACGATACACAATGCAAGCATTTTCTTCTTCGCTGCGCTTAAATAGAGAGTTTTATGAAGCTACGAAATGTGTACATATTGCTGGAAGTATTATCCTTTTTGTAATTAGTTGATTTTAAGAAATGGGAAAAAACACAAAATCCCCTGAGAATGCATTACTTGATTAATTCGGGGTTTTCGAATGGATTCAACAATCCATCAAAAAATTATTTTAGAAACCCTGTATGAATGATACTAAGTTACCCGATTTTATTTACAAAGATGATTATCTCTTAACAAACCAAAATATATTTTTTAAGTCGTCCACTTAAAATATTTATGTATGTACGTGTGAATAACTGACCATATGTAGTCGTCAAGTACATGTCTCACGTGAAACGACTTTACTCCTTTGGTCAGCAAGCAAATCTAACCAAAGATACACCCAAGCAAAATATATACCAACCCTCCTGATAGTTGTGCTTCTTTACTATTGATAGTTGATAATGGAAATATGTTATCAACATGTTGTGCTTATGTTTTTCCTTAATAAGTACATTTATATAATACGCACACATAATTAATTATTTTGAATTAAAAACTTAAGAAGAGTCCAATTCTTTGTTTGTATAAATAAGAAATATTTTGTTTTTGAAAGACATAAGCAGTTCACCTAAGGTATCCAAATTTGGTAATATGTGATCGTATATAAATACATATACACAATCGATATGCTTCAATTATACCAATACGGTCGGAGATCTTAGTTTTCTGGCGTAAGAACAGAACTGATGACTGCTGCTTGGGTATTGGCTTGGCCATCAAATAGGTGTGAAGAAGTAATATAATTGGTGCTGATCTAGTAATATTCTATATTCTAACGCACGCAACAGAAGCTAAGCTTGAAGTAAGTGACAAGTAATATAATGAATTGATTCTAATTCAATGAAAGTGAAATCATTTTATGATGTTTTTTTTTCAGGGAAACATTTATTGTATTTAAGCAACAGGGGTGTGTTATTTATTCGTTTGGTTCACATTTTTAAAAACATCAGTGGCATAACTGGTCAACTATGTCTCATTGGGTTTGCTATGAATCGTATTTTATATGATAATTGGTTTGGTTTCACATTGTAACCTTAAACGATCCATTGAAGACAATTTAATTAAGAAAAACAAGGCAGAAGTAGAATTAATTAAAAATGAGAAAGGTAGGAATATTGCAAATTGAATTTGCTATTTATATTTATTTAATTTCTACAGATAATTAAACGCAAAATGTATATCCAAAAATGTTAATGAGCAAAAAAATCGACATATTTCCTTTTTTTCATTTATTATGAATCAGAGAATACCGACGAATGACAAATCTCCCGTGTGAAACATGATATTGTACTCTACCCGAATAAATAAAAAAGGAAAACCAATTTGATAAATAAACACACTAAGTGCACACCAAAAACAAGTGAAAAAATACAGTTTTCCATTGTTGGCATACGTAAATAATTAGATAAAATGTAATACCTAATTGGAAAATAGAACTTATAGTAGTTACCTAGAAGAGTTTTATTAGAGCAATTAACGTAAAAAGTGGCAAGCTAAATTGGTTGCAACACATCATTGACCTAATTATAGTCTAAATGTAATTAGTGCTATTTAAGTACTCACTCACAAAATGTGAAATAATGGCATCCTGCTGGTGTCTGTTTGTATTTAATAATTAAATATTTCAATAAGTTTAATTTCATTTCAATGAGACTCATTAAATGAAACTGTCATTGTAGAAATATTAATGCTACTTGGTGTTGTTATATCGACATCGTAATTTTATTTTAATCATTGCCAGTGAATGTAAAAATAATGTTCTATGTAACAACATATTTTAAATATTCAAAAAATTTAAATACATTATTTTTATTGAATTTATGTCTAAACTTCCATTTCTAAATCTCATCAGACTACTTACACACAACACAGATGTACATCCCTTTTACGTACTTACGTGGGAGGACTAACCGAAAAGGAACTGAAGTTTCGACAATTAATTCCAAATAACTTCTAGCAAAAACTATTTGTAAGGTAATTTTATGGTAGAAGTAAATTATTATGTTTATATAGAGACTTAGTGGGTACTCTAAGTTAAAATGAATCTTATTCTGTATACTCCAAGTTATGGCTAACCAATGACTACTTTTTTCATAAAATTTAGGCAGATACATTTTTTTTAAACATACATATTACCTACATAACTATCTTTCAAGATATATACCCCTGTATTGAATCGGAAGGAATCGAGCCAAATTCGTTGTGTGCCGGCATGGTCATAATAGTCTTTCCATCCACAGTTGAAATAGCTATGTGTCATATGAACGGTAGGTGGCGTAAATTTGTCTGATATGACCGTCCTTCTCGGAGTACAAAATTGTAGTGACGTAACATCTTTAAGTATTCCTTCAATATATGATTGCTGAGATGCATCACTCTAGCAACATCACTCTTAGCCCTGAAACATTTTGCGATCTTCATTTCCATTTTGACAATTTTGGCCCATTTAATAAATAACTTTAGGTCATTTACAGGAACCTAAAGAGGATTTTTCATGACATAAATTTCTCACCTCAATCAAGTAACTGACAATCGGTGTTACCACAGGGACTCTATAGATTCAAATGGACTCATAATTTTTAGCCCGACTCGGAGACTCATAATTCTTTGGTTTGACTAATTTTTCTAAAAACAATATTAAAGTACTTTTATTTCACATTTCCATTTTCATAGATTTGCAAAGTGTGAACTACGCTACAATATTTCCCGAACGCTTTCATTGAAAATGCCTGCGCACATACTAGTACTGATCATAGGAATGGCTCTGGCCAGACTTCAAGATAGGAAAGGAATATAGTCGTATCTTCATAAATTGCTCAGAAGCCTATGAAGGCTCCGCTGCTTTCGTGGAAGACTACAGCATTAGACTACATACCTCATTAAGTATCATTCTATGCGGGTACCGATGCGCTACAAACTATATTTGGAAAACAGGTGGAAGTGTGATGGTTGGACCTCTCGAGAGCACTATCGTAGAAGCATGACTCTTCAGGATGTGGATAGAGCAAGCATTTGCTCCCAATTCCGCAGCATTCTTGTTATCTTGACAGAAAAGACTGCAGACGACTTACCGACTTGACAACGGGCCACTGTACCTTTGCCAAATACTTAAATGTGCTGGGTTTAAAGGAAGATACCCTGACTGCCCTGCTCTCCCCTACCAAGGGAGAGGACGGCTACACGTAATAGCACTTCCTCTGTCACTGTCCCGTCTTTGATTGGATCAGGTGGCAGTTCTTCGTCACTAATTGCGGTTAGAGCTGATTCTGTAGGCCCTTCACCACAGATGCGCCAGCTGATCTTTCGAAGGAATTGTAGGTTACCACCTGGTAGTAAAATTATGACCAGTCTTGAGTCTGAGTGCTCCAGTGTAGTATCAAAACCTCAAAAATGACAACATAATGGTTTCTTTCGAGTTTTTTTATCAAAAGCTTGGGACTCAAATTACTCTGTTTTTAAGCTTCTGGGACTCATACATAATTTAACCTGTGGTAACACTGCTGACAATGGTTAAGAGTATAAAATATAATAATATTGAATTATTTATATAAAATTATCAAACCAATTTTTTTTTGTTCGAAGTCGGCACCAAAACAGTATAATGTTTTACACCACTCGTAGCTACGCTCAGCACGAGTGGTTGCTGTAGAAATTAAACCCAGGTCCGAATATCGAACCAATTTTATTAAAATTACTATTATATTTAATTGTAATATAAATTCATGCAAATGCTCAACTTGTCGTATATTCGTACATATATGTGCACTACTGACTTTCTGCAATATTTCATGTTTCTATTATAGAAAGTTCTAATATATATATATACATATGCTTATACCCTTTCCATCACATCAACAATGGTTTTGCCATTTATAAAGAAATAAGATGAAAAGTGCAACGAACAATTAAAAAACATCAAAGGAGTTACTGTTCTCTACTGGAGTGGAATAAATGCTTTGCACACTTTCTTTGTTGTACATTGAAAAACAAACACATTATCCTTAATCACCGCACTTGCATTTAAAAAATAATAAATCATCCAGAAATTGAAAGTTGAATAAGCCAAAGCAAACGTTTGTGAAAATTGGCATTCATCAATTTGGCAATATGTATTTGCGTAGTTAAAGTCAGTTATTGATGACTTTGATGTGTTGTATACCTTAAAAACTGGTACCGCAAGGAAACTTCCATCGCTTACCTTATCTCCAATAAGTTCTTCTACCCTTTTGTGTGCACATATGCAGAATGCAAACTTTTTTTTACATGGAGTACGTATAGTGGGAGCAAATGGCCTTTTTCCTACTTCTTTATGCTTTGCTTTTTGATGTGTTTGATTCTACCCATTGTAATGTTGATGGTGACTGCAATAACGACAGCAGCAACCAAGGCAGCAAGTGTGAAGTGGTAATGGTGGAGGAGTATATTTCTCTTACAAAGTTAAAAGAAAAACATATTTGATTTTTTCCCGCCTCAAATTGTAACCGATTGCATTTTCCTGTTCAAACGGAGTTGAAGTCTCTATATGTGTGAAACTTTGAAAATATGAGTTTTATTGTGCAATACATATAATATACGCTTATTATTACTTATCGTGTCCAATTTATTAAAAATATTTAAAAGAATCTAATTACTTGTTGAAAGTAACTGACTTTGCATGATATCAACAATGCATGTTAATTAAAAATTGGTGAGTTAAGTAGAATTGCAAATAATGTTTCAGTTAAAAAAAAATTAAAACGATAAATACTCTTTCTTCCTGTTGATAAATTGAGAACAAATGAAGACAAAAGATATCAACAGAAGGATTAAAATTGTTGTGAACAAATGACAAGTGTAATGGCACCAAATGGATTTCTGTACTTATGATATGAGTCGAAAAAAATTTGCAACAAAGGAATGACTCGTCATTAAACGGCCATATATCTTGTATCTTTAATGGCTTTTTTCTTTGATATTAAAAATGTTTTACATTAAAATATATGAGTATGAGCTGTATGAAATATTATCTATCATTGCCTGCGAAAGCAATATACTTGTACATATTATATAATAATAAGTATACACATATTATGGAATACAGTACAGCCTCTCTAGTCCGGATAGAATGGCGTTTCGGCTGTGTCCGAAATAGCGAAAAATCCGACCTATGAGAAAAAATAATAATAAAGTGGCATCCGACCACTTTGCAAGCAACAAATTGTTGTTATATATACCATATATGGGTGGCGCTACAGCCCGTAGAAGGGCCTAGCACCTCAGCAACTACTCGTTTTGCGCGTGCTATTGTTCTCACACGAGTCGAAGGGACCTACAGTTTTATGCCGACTCCGAACGGCAAAGTTTGAGAAGTTTTTTCTAGACAGGAAATACTCTTTGAGCATTGTCCAGTGACACGAAAGACGTGGGGCCGTGAGCATTATTTTTGTCGCTCAAAGCTGGAATCGAATCTACGACATCGAGGTTGGGGTCGATGCACATACCCACAACGCCACGGTCCACCACAACAAATTGTTGTTGCAAACAATTTTTTCCCTCATTGTTTGAAATTTTTTCAAATCGGTTGTTTGTTGAAAATTTGGTAAACACATTTGAACCTTGAACAACTATAAACTACATTATAAGAAAATTGGTACACAGCATTAAGTCTACTGATGTATCTGGGCTATCGACTGTTAGATATAATACAACGTAAATTAATTTCAAGACTTCACTAAATGCACCTACTACTTACATACTGTTAAGTCCATACATCGCAAT
This sequence comes from Eristalis arbustorum, assembly GCA_916610145.1. Taxonomy (NCBI): domain Eukaryota; kingdom Metazoa; phylum Arthropoda; class Insecta; order Diptera; family Syrphidae; genus Eristalis; species Eristalis arbustorum. The sequence continues at coordinate 56,310,648 of OU744320.1, read as the reverse complement.
GATAATTTTGCACATAGCTTATGGTTTATTGTGAATATATGCTAAACATGCAATCAGTTTCATTTTTTTAACAATGAGATAATTCTTATACAGTCCCCGCCAAAAGTCAACATACGACTCCCATTTCTGCAACATAACGAATTCAGAGCCATTCATTGTTCACTGAATTTTAGCTCTTGCTCACTTCCAAAATGTTATATATTGATTCACCTGTACATAAAACGCGTTTAAAGAAATCCATTCCTTCTTCAATGTGCTTATGTGGAAACGGAATTAGCTTTAGGTTTTACACTTCCATGTGCTTTTTTGACCGGAATTCTGCTACGTAAACCGTTATTACTGAGACATCTTTAAGCTGTTCTTGGGTGCACATTTGTACTTGATATTGTGGCACTATTTATTTGATGCCCGAAATATAATGTGCAAATAGCTTTGAAATGTATACAACATAAACGAAACAAACCATGGGATGCCACTCGTATGCAAACTTTTTTCAATGTCAAATTTTTTCTTTTGGTGAATAACATACTTCCTCAGTTTAGTGCTAAATTAATTTGGCTTTTATTAGTATATTTATTAAAAGGGACTTAAACCAAAATTGCAATCATTGTATTTCAGTATTCGTAATAGGAATCGCCAGGGAACAAAAACGGGGTTCATATGTACTAATTCAATGCTAGCTTTAGTCGAATTATGCTATGATAACGTCCTCGGATTTAGAATAGCATTTAGTGTACTGTTCCTGTATTATGTATACAGTATAGCTTCGATATTATGCATTCTTACTCCCGATCTAAATACCTTTATACAAATTAAAACGAAATGGTACGTAGTGGCATGCATGCATATAGTTACGTACAACAGCAGTCATCTTATTCCAATTTTGAATTCATCCCGTTAGACATTGTGATTCCAAAATAAATGATATATTATGATCTAATGTGTGGAGGCCCGTCGCATTGTCGACCCCAACGTACTTGGAACTGTGTGTCTTACTTCAATCCCTGACGTGACCAATATATCTTTTCACGGCCCACCTCTTTCGACCCACTGACAATGCTCAAAGACTATTCCTGGTCCTGGCCCTCTACGGGCTGCAGAGCTACCCATATTATTTTAATATTTTATCAATACTTTTGTATTATAATGCCCCAAAAAAAACTTATTTTATAGAGTAAGTAGCATCGTCAATTTGCTGACGGCACTTTCCTTTTCAATTTCATTGAGCTAAAAGCAATATATATGTCGGGTCTTTACCCATCTGAGTGATGTCTTTGTTATTATAGATACTCATTTAGCTTGCTCAATCTTAATATATTCTCAAAAATTATCATCCTTCGCAATAACAATTGTCTCCCCCTCTCCAAATCACACAGTAAACAAATGTAAGAAATCTGTTTTATTCATACCTAGCGCCAATCTAACCAGATATCAAGCCAACCACCAGCAGCACTAACAACACAAATAATGAAAACAAAAGCAAAAGTGCCAAGCACTCGTATACAAAAGATTGTTAATTTAAATAAATAACTCAGTCGCACTCATTAGGTATGTGAACTTTGCGTAGCTACAATCATAGATACCCACTTATATGTCTGTCCTAAAATATAAATTTGCTTTTTTTTTACAAAACAGCAACACTACATACGTCGTATGTGGGTACATATATTCAGAAACTTTGGTTGTTTTCGAAAATATCGATTTCGCCTACAAATTCAACTACTCAACTACTACTTATGTAGATATTATATGGATTTAAGTCACTGTGTACATACATATAAGTATAAGTAAATGATTAAAAATCTACATAAAAAACTGAATTCAATTTAAGTGCTAATATTTAACTCTATTTCTAGTAATAAATTCAAGTAAAATAACATAGCAAAAAGTCTCAGCCAGAGAACGGTAGATGAAAAGAAGAAGAACGAACATCCACTAGCTAATCGATAAAACTGACTAATTATTGGCATTGCTAGGTAAAATTCTTAATTAACATGTTCTCGACTCTAGCTAGGGAGGCAAAATCAACCAAAGAGAGGAAACAAAATACCACCCAGTACAGATCAAGCATATGAACAATCGAAATGAAAGCAGACTATCAAAACCTAAAGACCAACAGAGACGGAGATAGTGAAAAAAAAACTAATTTGAGAATCCCACTTTCGGTAATACTCCTCAACCAGCCACCATGACCAAACATTTAACTCTAAAAACTCATTCTCTCTCTGTCTTCTTGACAGCCTGTAGGCAAACTCCATACAACTACAAAGCAATTGTCATCTCATAGATGCCATCCTCGGGTACACCTACAGTATACGTGTAAGCCGTGAACTGGAAATCGTCTAAATTGAGTAATTCACTTCCAATGGAAGTGGGAATAATAAAATAACCATCGTAGCTCCTCCCGAACGATAGATGCATACAGAATTCTCGAAGGTTAAAAAGAGAACAACATACATCGTTTTCATCAGAACTTTATACAGCATCCCCGTGGCTGAGATACATCGCTCATCAACGGTCAAGTCTTCATCGCCAAGGGTGGGTTGTGGCATTTGTGTCGTCTCGGTGAGAATCGGTATATCGGGTCGGATTAACCGGAATGGCAATTGGAATTCCTACTTTGATGCGTTACGATATTTGAAATCAGTTGTTCTTGGTACAGCAAATCGTGTGCACGGTGTAAATTATGTGTTGCGTATTTCACTAAATGTAATACCTTTGTCAACGTTCAACGAACTTACATCTTCGTCACTCTTCTTTTTCTTGTGGTGGATGATATAGCGTGCATCTGAATTATCCTTATAGGATTTTGAATTACTGTAAAACCACATGAAATTGATTGTTTGTGTTGTGCCTTTCAAACCATTGTTAATAAACTATCTGTGCAATAAGTATTGAAATATATAAATATAAAAAATGACAAAATAAATAAGAAAACAAAGATAAAAAAAAAAACTAAAATAACCTTCCGACGGCTTTGCAAAAAAAAAGAAACTATAGTGTTTAACAATGCAAGCGACCAAAATGAGAACTCCATTCGCCATCCAAGAGATTCTAGGACTCGGTGTTGGAAGACAAACAAATAATGCATCACCGCCGGTAAATGCATCATCAGCTTTATCACCTGCATTGACCAGAGACACCGGTTCTATATCACCTGATGCAGCGCGCATAGCAGCAGCGGCAGCTGCTGCTAATCACTGCCAGTTACCAGTATTTAATCCTGCAAATTTTTATGCTGCTGCTGGATATGACCATAGTACCTTGAATGCAGCACATCACCACCATATGACAACACTCGCGGCAGCAGCATATTTACGTGGATTCCTACCGCCGGGTTTTAGTACACCACATGAATTCAGGGGGCACTTTCAACAGCATTTTGGAAGTCAGTTCGGTAAGTTTTTTTCTATGTGAACAGAAAATTTGAAATGTTGGTATTTTATATGGAAGAAGTGAATTAATACAAAAGTAACCACGGTATTAAGTACATTGGAACAATATCAATACTCTCAAATAATATTTAATAAATAAAGAAAGTGGTCAAACAATTCAATTTTGAAATCTGACGACTAACAGATCAGTTTGTTGACATAAGTCGAAACCCATGTAAATATTTCTGCACAATCTTTTCATTCTTATTTTATTTATACATGGTTAGTGTATTAGGCTTCAATAAATAAACTTTAAGCATTTCATTTCTGGAATTTTTTCTAAGATCTTCGAAAATATACCTAATCGGCTTGTAATTGTAGGTATAGTCCACATTTTGAATATATGCCAATGAGCTTTATAGATTTAGTTTTATTAAATTACACATGTATGTTGGAATGGACAACTTCCCAACAAGAATACCATATTTTTTTATTTCTGTTTTTAACTCATATATTGTTCTTACATTTATGTTCACTAAGAACGCTAATTGAATATAATGCCGGTTCTTTGTGTATGTTTGGCAAAATAAGTGGAATAGACAATCTGTAGTGCAAATCCAATTCCAATGTGCTCTTTTCGTTTTATTTCTAATGTTCCCTAATGCAGAGGATAAACAAAAGAGGAAGCCATAAATGTCTATGTCTATACACCCAAACACCTTAAGGTACTGCAAATTCAGAAAAAGTTTTATATTTAAAAATTGAAAGCAAACTTCACCCAAAGAGTCCCACATTGATCCGCCAGCACAATGCATCTACGGACCGAGTGTCTTCGCACTTCTCATACAAATCCGCACCATCATCATATTCTCCTTATTGTGCAATTGCATAGTGAGCTGTACACATCAGTGAATCCTTAAGAATACAAAACAAGTGTCAGGCCGAAAAGCATCTAATTAGCTACACGAGCGAAATGACGTTTAACATGAAATGTCAAAGAAAAAAAAATGCAACAAAAAACTGAAACATGCAGAATGATGAATGTGAAGTACACAGATTGTAGGAAAGGGTTGGTTTCCTTTCTGGTTTTTCTTTTAATTTTCCGTGCAAAAAAGTGGAATACTAAGGCTACTTAGCTATTGCATGTCATATCCCTCTGAGTCACTCAGTTGCATATGAAAATTGAAATTTTTACACTGAGCGGTATGCGAAAGAATCCCTTCAGAATTCAATTGTCACTTCTTTCAAGAAGCTTTCCTTGAATTAAGTCAACGGGTGAAATGTTAGAGGTGTGAGAAAAGAAGTATAGAGGGTTGAGACTTAGAAAATGGACAGTGTTGTTTGAGTATAATTAGAATTTCTTATGGGTGTTCATGGATTGCCATTGTATTTGTTGCCTTTTGTTCCAGTTTGTTCTTTGTCAGAGAATAAAGTTAGCTTTTCTAGTCACTGTGCCACATATAATAGCTACAACATTCAGTTTTGATTAAAAACGAAAATGTTTAGACAAACCGCACAGTCCGGGTGGTCCTGGTCCTCAACCAGTAATCGTCTTTAGCCAGCACGATCTTTTGCCAGCTGCGTACATCATGTTGGTTGAGGTCCTTCTCCATTTGTGTGCGCCACTTCGTTCGAGGACTGTTGCGTTGTCCCAATGGCTCCGAATCGAAGACCCTCCGGACCGGAGCTGTAATGTCCTACTACCTCTACATGACCTAGCCATCTTAAGCGTTGGATCCGAAGACGTTTAACAAGGTGCACTGCGCTATACAGCCCATACAGTTCGTTGTGGAATCTGGTCATTCTGCTTGATTTCAATACAAGCGTTATTAATTTTATTATTATATCTGAAGAAGACGGAGTTCTTGACTACCTCAAAGTTTCTGCTGCCATAGGGACGCTCTCTCTGAGACGTCGATATTGTGCGTCCTTTCGTGATGACAGCACGTACGTGTTTTGCCCTGGTTTACTACTAGACCGATATTAGGCGCTTCCGCTTCAATGCCAGCAAACGTCTCATTGATGGCTTGCTGTGTTCACGTCAATGTCCTCCGCAGTTGAACTGGCAAGCAGTTGAACGGGCTTTTGGAAGATCGTGCCTCTGGTGTTGACGTTTGGGTTTCGCACGATCTTCCAAGTATTATGTTGAAGAAATCACATGACAGCAGGTCACCTTGCCCAAAACCTTTTTTGACGCGTTGAGTTCGTTACCGACCTCGATAGAGCAGCGAGAGTTATCCATCGTCATCCTGCACAACCTGACGAGTTTGGCAGGAATGTCAAAACTAGGAAGTAACTATTGGTGGTTGAATTATGTCTTTAATATTATTTATATCTTATTATATTTTGTATTATTTATTATATTCATATACAACGAATTTTTAGATATGTATTATAAACACCAAAATCGAAATTAAACTACACGTAGTATTAATGTCATTAAGTAAAATTATTCCATCACACCCCACTACCGATTCTAACTAATAAGCCCACCTTTGTGAACTCATTTATAGATGCTAGGCATCAAAGTAAATTCCCAGAAGAAGAAGAACGCATTCCCAGAACCACGTGGTTTGCTTACACTTGTTCGAAAGCTCTATGTACCAAATGCATGTCATTCGATGCGCAGACTAAGAGTCCCACTCCAATTTCCAATTGCAATCTTTACAAATTCTAGAGTCTAACCAAGAAAGAAACGCTTCCTCAGTATCACACTCACTCATAGCATTCTATTTGTTTTTGTTCTCTTCAGAAGAAGTGATGACATTAAGTGGGCACACATCGTAATAACATAGATGACTTCTGATCTCTGGCATACAGCTTCTCTGACGTAGATGTGTCTGCCCTAAAATGACGACAGCCCAATGGTGATTATGACGGTGATGAGTGAATGTTTCCACTTGAAGTCGCCCGTCGTTGTAGCTGATGATGTTTAGTTGTGAGATGACGATCTTATGCGTTCGGATATGCGCGTATCAAATGCAACAGCTGGTTCTTGCGCCTATACGCAGTACCCCCGTATAAATGGCAGAGACTACAAGTACAAGTAGTATGCAAACAAAGTATAGTAGCAACCAAGGTGATGAGGTTCGGATTTCCAGGAATCATTATCTTCCATAATTTTTGATTTTTTTTCCAAGATGATATTTTTGTAAGATATAAGTGTTTTCATTGGTATTTAACTACTTGAATTTCAGTTCTTGAACATTTCTGTGTGTATCTATTTTTCTACTGGGAATATGACAAATGGTGAAAAGGAATTAGTTAATTGAACAATTAGGGGTTCGAGCGCAATCACAGCAGATATGTTTATAGCGATTTCATTTCCATTTGCTTGCTTATACGTTGTGGTCATCAATTAAATATCGCTTTCAATTGATTGCGAATGAAGGCCTTCACGAAGAAGATGATAGAGAAAGTATCATGTTACTTCCCAATTTCAAAAGGACATTATTTGATAGTTTGTTAGTGCGCATACATATTTCTAGAGGGTTGCTGATTCCTAATGACGGTTAATTGATATCTGGAATATTATTTATATTTTATATGAGTTTTTGTAGGTATATGTATGTGCACGTGTGCAAATATAAATGCCCATTTATTCAAATATAGGTACGAAATATACAAGCTCCATCTAGGTAGTTCCCAATGGAACTGGTAAACTGGTAATTGGCTCTTGACTAAATGGTTAATTAATTTCACTGCATTGAATCTTATATAAAACACTATATATTTATTCTCAGTAGCAATTAATAGACTATTTATTGATTTATCTAAAAATCTCTATCTGAAGCTATAAGTTAACATTTTAAGGAAGAAAAGAAGAACATTTTTATAAAATGCCACCAATATTTCTCATTTAGTATTGACACTTAGTTCTACCCAATAAATGTGCAAAGCCATTGATCCTGTAAAAACATCCTCAAGTGTGGTTTTTTGCACCTACTGCTCAATAGCCACTCGAATAAAACGGACGAAAAACGGAAAATAAAAGAAAAACACTCTTTCACTAGGGACTCCGGCCACACAAAACATTTTGTAGTGTTCTTAAGGAACTCAAGGAACTTTAGAGTACAACTTTCTGGGTTTATACATATATCTCTTTACTTATTTATGCTACAACACCTTAGCGCTACCTCAGTATGTACTTATGTAAGCCTTGTAAGTAACAAGATAATGTGATATCATTAAGGTATTTGTACAAAACGCCTGCTTTCTTCAAATACTTTAGAAAATAATCAAGCCGAGAAAGGACATACCCACTCTTCTCATATGTCCGGACATCCTATCGTATACCTCTTTTGTGGTTGATTCTGAGGAACTGCGAAATGCCCTTGGTATTGTATTATTTTCTAAAGAAGTGTGTAGCCTACCCACTGCATCCGTGTAATTACAGGATTCGTAATTGTAATCCACTTAACATTTTAAACGTATTTTTTTTTTCTTACTTTCCATTTATGTATACATCCATATTTGGATGGATTTGACATAAATCCCATGACATTTGATATTTATGCCAATCAATTATAAGCGATCAATTTACTTTCAATATGAGACATGTTTTGATTTGATGCCTTTTTTGTGGTAGTTATCAGAAAAATGCCAAAGGGACCTTGTAATGAATGCTAGTAGTGTATATGAATGATTCGTAATGTATTTAAGGCTGTACTAGAAAAGTATAAAACACGACACCTAACAATGTCTTGGTAATGCTAATTCGATTGTATTTTGGTCGTACGCATGGTAGAGTTATTACCTGGTTAACATGGTGATCAAAATTTAGAGAGCCAAGTTCTAGCTTCTTTGCAATAACTCATGTCGCGAATGCTATTGTTCTCCCATGAGTTGAAAAGTGTTAAAAAAGCTTTTTCTTTGACACGCGCGGACACAAAACGCCATGATCGCCACAAAAGTGACTGATAATAGTAAACGAAAACACCATTACAATATGACTTACAATTAAATTTATGAAAACATATTCCAAACGTAATGCCAGTTTTAATAAAAAACTTTAATTAAAAAAAACCTCAGATTATTTCTTTTTATATTACATTAGTGGTCAAGAATTTGAAGGTGGGCAGATTTGTTCTGTCAAAATTCGAATTAACGTAATTTAGATGCATATGTATGCAAATCAACCAATATTCCTTGTTCCTTGAGATCCTTTAAAAAAATCATCTAAACCTTTAAAAGGAACGCAAGAATATTTTTTCCATGACTTGGATTTCAGGGTACGAACTTTAGAAAACCAAAAAAAAATACTTTCTTACATATCTTCCAAGTGTTCATGACTATTTACATAACATGTACCTACACACATACATATATTGATATTTCAGTCTGAGTGGTTTGTTAGCAGCCATCATTATTTCCGAGTACCTATCCCGACATCAATTTTTCCTGTATTTTCTTATACAAATGCAAGTTACGAAGGTTGGATATCGCATCATCTGGATCCATATACCACCCAAACATGTAAAGAATGGAAAACTAACGAAAATGCGCAACCCCCAGATATTAGTCAACAACAATCCACCATACTTCCATTTTACCCAGTCGAATGTGTAAACATCCCCAATCTCAGCCCACTTATAAACGTTTTTTTTTCTTTTGTCGAACTGAAGCATTTAAGGGATCTCTTTTCAGAGTCGTATCAGCTGTCTAGGATAATTTGAATTCAGCATCGTCGCAATATCAAGTAGCCACCCCACAGCAGTTAAGGGAGACATAACAAACAGATCGCATATAAAATCAAAAATTGCCAATTTCACGTATATCCTGTCAACAGAAATTTCCTACAGTCAATTTCTATTACCCATCATGCCTACGTATATATTGCAAATACATTCTTACAAACTGAACGGAATTATTAAAGCTCGAATATTCAATATTAAATTATGTTGGAGTTGACAATATACTTTATATATAATTTTATAAATTCAAATTTATAGCATTAAATGGCAATTCACCTCCAAAGATACGCTTTTAATGCAAGTTATGTATTCGAAATCTTCTTGGGGAACCTGTCTTATTATTTTATATTGTTCTGAATAAGTTAATTGAAAAGGTAAGCAATAATTTTAGTAAGTGTTTAAGAGCATGCATTATATTTAAGTTAAAGTTTTATAAAAATGTGTCGAAAATGTTCATTCAAACTTAGATAAATAAATATACTGTTTCATGCAAAAGAAATTGTTTTCAATAAAATAGGTAATGATGTAGTTTAGCAGCCTAGAATTCAATATTCTGGTTCCCTAAGAGGTTTTTAACAACACCCCTTTTTAAATATGTATTGAGCCTGGAACCCTTTTTTCATTACGCTTTACACATAAGCAAGTGTGATTGTATATTTATGTATGTTCATTTAAGAACATGAAATTAGAAACATACCATAAGGTTCGTAAAAAGTAAAATTATATTAGTCGAATGTACACCCTTTGCTACACACTGTGGAAATGAATAAAATTTAACACCCCATTCTGAAAGCAGATGACGATCGTGTGCACATAATATACAAGTGTAAGCAAAAAAAAAGGAGACACAATTTTCTTTCTGGTGGTAGGCTGTTGTTAAATATTTATTAACTCATCAGAACGTGCAAATTGCGTTGTGGGAGTGTTGATGTTAAAGTTTCTGATATTGCTGCCCATGGGGTTACATAGCACCAGCCTACCAACAAACTCAACCTCCAAAACATGTTGAGTATGAGTTAACAACTTTTACACGGGTAATATTCAATTTAGGGAAAATTTCTTATGGCAAAGTTACATATCTACTTGTGGTATGAAATAGAAAAAGAGATTCTTAGTAACGACCATGCTGGGGTTGAAATACACTTTTAAGAGAGCACTTGAGATGCATAATTTATATATGATCAAGGGTGGAGATTGTTTAGGTTGTTCAATTCATAGATTAGTGAAAACATATTTAGAAAGTATACACATTAAGTGTGTTTTTTTCAAAGATCTATGAATAGTGACGTAGGATTTTGCACATGAAACACATAAAAAAATTAGAACTATTAAAAAGTTTTTCCTTGTGACTCTGAAGCTAATTAAATTTGAAGCATTTAATTGAAACTTGTAAAGTATGAGCACTAACACTCGCATAGAAAAATCAAAGCAACTGCGATCGCTTTTTTTTAATGTAACTACACTTCACTATCAACGACGAAGAAAAAGCAAAGCTATTGGCTTTAAGTAATGAGAGAAGGAATATATATTACGGTTTTGAGGAAAACAAATTTAAATGTTACATTGTTTAAAATAATTTATTAAAACGTGCAATGTACATGCAATTAGTAAATACATAACTATCAGGCAGTTATGACACAAAAAGAGAATTAATTATTCATATTAACACTGTAAGCATAACATTTTGGGGTAGTTATTTGAACTGTTAATTATAATAGATTATATAGATTCCATCCATACAGAATGGATATTACATTTGAATCACAAGACATGCTAAGACCTTTAAGCTAATCCCAAATTTTATACATCGATAGATGTAGAATGAGGTCCAGTCTAAAATTTTAGCGAATGGAATATAACAACACGCCCACTTTTTTAAATACACCAACATTCTCCGACTACATTCATCATAACCGGATTTGCCTTAATAACATGGTCTTCTATTGTGTATTTTGCATTTGGTTGTCACAATACACCATACCCACTTTTTATTTGATCCCTATTTTCATTCATTGAAAAAGGTTTGTGAAAGTAACAACTATCGATAAAAATGTGCACTGTAGACCCAGCACATGTTCTCCACAAAAGAAGAAAGATATAATTCAGATTTCGAAGAAAGAAAATCTCTCAGTCGAAGGGTTAAGGATGATTGCTATTCTTTTGTGACATTCGAAAGATCATCTTAGAAATTAGCACAGAAAGGTGTTAAGTGTTGAATTGAATCGAAAATGAGATTGAGTATTGAACTGAAATTTGATATGTATTTGAAAAAGGATTATCGAAATATGCTTTGCTGGTTTCATGAATGTCTTGTGTTAAAAATTATTTTTTGTCAATTTCAGAACAATCTCGCAACGATTATCACAGCAGCTTAAATAGCAACGATGAGCATTGCAACAGTGGCGCTGTGAATATATCAACGACGTCTAATGGGTCTCTTAGATTACAGGCAGGAGGAGGAATTTCTCCAGTGGAGCACTCACCAGCGGCGGCTGCAGCTGCATTAGTTGGTGCACATCATGCTGCTGCCGTAGCAGCGGCTGGACATCACCATCACCATCATCATCCACATCATCATCATGACAATAGTTATGGAACCGGCCATAATGGAGGTTCTGGACCAGCTGGTTTGGGCAGCGGCAATAATGGGAAAAAGAAGAATAAACGACGCCATGGAAGAACAATTTTTACAAGTAATCAACTGGAAGAGTTAGAAAAGGCCTTTAAAGAGGCACATTATCCAGACGTTAGCGCTCGTGAATTGCTATCAATGAAAACTGGTCTTGCAGAAGATCGAATTCAGGTATGTTCTTATCAAAGTCACATATATTTTGAAATTGTTACAACTTACTGCTATGACATTGGTAAGTCGTAAGTAAGATGTTTGTAAAAAACTATATAGAAGATTACTTCCCGGCCAACTTATTGCAGACAGTATAGAAAGAAGTTAGAATTGTCGGCCGACATAATTTTTGCAGGGATTCATTCATACGTGTATATTCATTGTTGCCAAATAATGCCGGATTAATTTAGTTGTATCGATAATACATGCAAACACAATATCTTTATGCTGCGCATCTACAACGACTTGCATTGACACGTTCTTCATTTCGAAATCCCATATAATTTGTTTTCGCTATCTGTTATCATCTTATACTCATTATGCATACCATATCTATTGCATTAAGAAGTTGATGACTACTGGTTCAGCCAGAAATACGAAAAACAAGTTTACACAATATGTACCATAACTGCAGCCATTTCTGTTTTTTGTTTTGCAATGGCGGCTAAACTAAGAGGTCGAAAAAAGCAGAGTGCAAAAAATTATCAAAGAAAAGGAAAAAAATTGCAATAAGTTTTAGATATAGAACAACTGCAACAACAGCATCGCATTATTGAAGTGGAAACGTGTACACGAAAGGACCTCTTCAATTAGACCCGAGTATTCGCTTACGCATGTATGCAAGGGATTGCGGTTGTGTATGTATTTTCCAATGTTGAGTACGTTTGCTTTCATTTCTCCCTCATATGGAATATGGAATTCAAGGCAGAAAGTTAGCTCTTACATAAGAGAACTCGTATTCAGAGAACCGTATGACTGATTCAACATGGCCGGTACATTTTAATATAAAAGCGGAATGCATTGAGGACTACAATGTGGCAATGAAATAAACTGTAATCCCGATTACATGTAATATTTATTGGTAATTGATAAAGTTACCTTCAGAGAAATGCTTGCATACAGTTTCATATTCCATCGTAGAGATATTATAAACGCCTGATCTTATTTATAAGAAAAATAATTTTAAACACAGAGAAACAAGCAAATATTTCAGCCTTATCTCGCATTGGAATATTTTGTAGGCTTTTCACAAAGAAAGACTGTATCGCAATTGAGTGTGAATGTGAATACAAAACAATATGTAAATAACAGCAAATATGATCGTACTATCATGCAGGTAATTTCGCAACATGCTTACACATATTGCAGATTACAAGTCAATGTAGCATTGCGCGAATAATTTAAACATTTTATTTCCATACAAAGTGAATTATTAAGCAAAATTAAGTACCTGAATGAAACCATTATCATATTCCAAACATAATGAGCACTTGAATGGGGGGGGGCATATTATAAATGCCGTAACAATAGAAAAACTGATAATTATTTTCAGGCAAAAAGAAAGTTTAAATATCAGTCATAAAATCCGGGTTTTGTTTCCTGTTCTTATTCTCTTGACCCCACTTTCCTTTCTTTGATTTAATTAAATTTAACTTCACGGCAATAATCATATAATTACAATTCGTAAACGACTTGCCTTTGTGAAAGAAAAAATTAAAATTGTATACAAAATAGACAATTAGGAAAAATATCACAGAAGGACATTTCAAATGGAAATATGGTTGTAGCTTTTATGTCCATGAATCCAAGGCTCTAACAGTTATATGAAGCGTAGTTGACTTAGCTCAAATACAAAAATTATGGTAATAACTCTTGCTTTACTTTGTATTTGCATTGTGTGTATAATTATTGAATAAAAAAAGAGGTATGAGATAGAAATGTATAAGTTTGTGCACACACGTTAACATATATAATTGCGATTATTCTTCACGATTCACAGCTTTACATTGTTTTTAATTTTTTTTGTTTCACACATTTTCTTAAAATTTAGGAAAAGTCCTGAAATGTAAATACAGGGTGATGCAAAATTACTCATCCTATCGAAAGATGTTTGTATTTTGGCAAATGGCGTCTTTTAGTGGGCTAGACAGCTGCAATATACAAAATTATAGTCAAAGGGCTGCGTGTGAATTACTTCCAAGCCATCATCCAGAACGAAGAGGACGATATTGCATAGCAAATCATCAAGGCGCAATATCACTTAGCGATTACGTCAGTTAACAAAATCTTCGTTTCTGGAGCACTGAAATTTCGAGTGCTTTGGACGAAGAGCCGAGAAATCGAGAAAAAAATTGTATCAACACTGGTGGCTGCCACTTGGCGGATATCACCTTTTCCACTGGAAAAAAAGATTAATTCAAAAACAAAACTGCATGATTAATTTTACGCCACCTACTAATTTAGTATGAAGTAAACATATATTTAGCTATCAGTAATTATGACGTCCAGCTCGAAGACCTCTCGGTTTGTTGAAACAAGGATCTGTATTTATTGTTATCTACAATATAAAAACAGACATAAATCAATGAATCCAAAAAAGCTTGGATTCTATTAAACTCCTTCTTCTCTATACCTTCTTTACCCTTTTGAACATGCAAATATTTATAAGCAAGAAAGGACTTTTCACACCTTTATTTCAGATAAATATTCTACACCGCAAATCTTTTATTAAAGAGCAAACAAAAGTTCCAATCGTGACGAACTGTCCCTTTTTCTACATTGCAATTTGGATCATGTTTCTCGGAGAATTCTTAGGAATAAACATATGTACATTCATAAAAAATCCCCACCAGTTTAAAAAACTAATTGAATTCTAATAAGAAATCGCGTACATAAGAATAGTATATAGAAGTCTATAGCGGGCACTTCATCCAACCATGACGTCATTGACTTGCCGTATTTCGTATTTCACTTCAGTATTTTCATCGTCCCGCATACCATAAATTCAAAACGAGAAACAAAAGAGAAAAAACGGAAGAAAACAACAAGATGAAGTCTTTCATTCACTTGGTGGGATCATAATGCAATTTACTTTAACCAATCACATTTCTCGCCCAGCAAAGCAGAAAAATATAATTAGACCTCAAGTGAGATCATAACTAGGCTTCGAAGGAGTGAAGATTTGTTTCATAACTGAAATGTTTCAGCGCTTGTTCGATAATGCAACTGTAGGTCACGTGCATTGTGGGTTAGGAAATATTTGATACTTCAAGTATTATCAGAGCTGCACACAAGGAACGTTTTTGTTTGCGTTTTTTTTTTTTTTTTTCCTTTTGAAAACTTTTTTTATTGGAACCTTTTTTGATTTCTGTATTAGGACTAACCGCAAATAATAAAATAATTATAAACCTCAGGCTTTAGAGACCCTTAAAATGAACTCTAAAATGCATTAATAACGCGTACTTAACAATATGGCTAGATTTTCATAATTAAAAATCCACTTTTGGAATACGGCAGAGTATTGTCGGACTTGGAGAACATCATGCATTAACAAGTGCTCAATATGAATCTCGAATTGTTGGTTCTAATTGATACAGATGTAACGAGAACAAGTATTTTATGTGGCGAAGAGCAGTGAATTGTATAAAGGAAGTCTGTGCGATAGAACTCTTACTTGATACAACCAAGTTTTTTTTCTCGTTAGTGCGATATAAGTGCGGCATAAGTTGGTGTATTATTTGTTAAATATATCTATACAGGTGGCTAAAATTGCCCTTAAATGGTCATTACATATATAGTATAATAGGATAGTATAGTATAATATATATAAAATATCGTATATATAATATATATATGATATATGAATATATAAGGATCCACCCATCCATATATATACATAACGTTAATAGGCGCTTGAGGAAAAAGTGAATATTTGTATTTCCTTTACCGAAAAATGTAACAATAGGTATGTTGTTACTACGCGTATGCAAGCTAACTTGAAGATTACTCATTATACATATCGTATATAAATGTATTCATATTCAAATATATTCATCACTTTTAACGCAACTCGCAACTAAGAGTTCGAAATTGAATAACTTTATTTCCCGCTTTTTGCCAAATGGTTTTGTCAGTACATCATAGACGGCATTTTGTAATATCAGCAAGCGGGCTACTTCATTTTTCATATTTACAATTGCATTCAAAAGTTGATTTTCAATGGCTCATAAAAATATTATAATTTTTCTTTCATAGGTTTGGTTTCAAAATCGGCGAGCAAAATGGCGGAAGACCGAAAAGTGTTGGGGCCATAGCACAAAAATGGCTGAATATGGGCTGTATGGAGCAATGGTTCGACACTCTCTCCCGTTACCTGATACTATTTTAAAATCCGCTAAAGACGATGAATCCGTTGCTCCGTGGCTCCTTGGAATGCATAAAAAATCGCTTGAAGCTGCTGATATTTTAAAAAGCGATGAAAGTGATCGAGAAACTCCAACTTCGGATGATACAAACACATCCTATTCCGCTGGCAGTACGCATAATTCGCCAATCTCATCATTCTCAATATCAAGGTTACTTTTCGATGGTCCCAAGAAACCTATTGATCCCCAACATCACCACCACCAGCAAATTCACCAAAATCACCAACCGCAAAATGAAGATCATAACGCACAAAGGCTCGAGTCACAGAGATGTGGCCCTCAACGACATGAACCTCCACAACCTGATTCTCAACATCATCAACACCAAACAGATCATCATATGTTAATGCAACAACATCAACAGGAACATAACATAACCATCAAAGAGCAAGACTCCAGATGAAGGCTGATTAATTTTTAAGCACAAAATGAAAATGTTGTATAGGATAAAACAATGAATAATCTATTTAATATGAGTATTCAAAAACTGTAAGCCTTTAGGGAATTCAGACTCGCAATGAATAATATAATTTAATCACTCAATTGTACAAAGCAGATTTATCTTTCTTGAAATAAACATCGAATGACACTGAATTTGAATCTGAAAAATAATTCAAGATTAAGCACGGAGAATACAGCAACGATTTTTGTCTTGTAACTTTGTTAGTTCATACATACACATGTAAATAATAAAATCAACCCATACCCTTATTGTTCTTTGGTACATAAAACCGACACGAATATTTGACGACACGACGAAGCTTAATTAAATTAAGTATTTAGCAAGAATTGTTTGCAGTAGAATTTCTTTTTTCGATGTGTTTTCCAAAATAAAAGACTCGTAGTGGCGTCCAAAAACGTACCAGGGTAAATGAAAATAAGAATTTTGAATATTGTAAATAGTTATCACATGCAAAATCAAATGAATTCCATTAGTGTATTAAGCTCTTGGGGTCAGAACTTTGCATATGATTCTTTATCTAAAATTTGAGATAAACAAAAGATATACATGTATATGTGAGTGTATATATACATATAAGAACATATAAAATTCAGCTCTTATTGTGATTTATTTTAATTTTTTTAGTTTCATTTTAGTTATAAACAATTTTTAATAAATTATCTGTAATTTTTGAGAACAACAAATATGAAGAAACCAAATGAAAATAAACTATTAAACGTATATTTGACATTTTATTTCTTAAAATTAAAAATACCGTAGAAACGTGAATGTAAGCACAGGTAATGACACGCGGATACATATTGTATTAAAAACTACAAAGAAAGAAAATATAATTGGTTTTAAGAAAATATTTCATTGAGAATATGTATTTTTTTAATATTGAATGTCATAGAATTTCATTAAAGCAGGTAACGCTGCTTCCAAAGTTTCCAATTTGACAGCTTATTTGAAGTGGAAGAACGGTGATTTCTATATTAATAATCAGGCAAGTATACAGCAATACTTTCCGCGAAGGCACTTATCGAAAAATTAACGAAAAAATCATTATCATCAAACACCGTTATCGATGGTGCGCTGAGTTGTAGGCGCGTAAAGCTTGAAAAATCAACAACGTTACTTTTGAAGCGACTTGCGCCAAAATGATGTATTGTCAAGCGAGCACGAAGGGAGTACCGCAGCCTTAAGCTTCTGCCAAGAATACAAGATCCAAATTCCAAACTCGGATTAAAACTCTCCATTGAAAGGGTTATGGATCAGTAAAGGGATCGGGTTGATCAAATGATGGTGATCATGCAGAACTAAACAGGTCATTTATCCTAATCACTGTGCAGATGGGAAGTTCTTGTAAAATACAAGATCGAACACACATATGCTTGACACTGATTAGCGAAATCAAGCTAACCTAGAGAACCAAATTGGATCAAAATTATTAAAGGAGACCAGCCCAATAGCAACATTGGAGGCGATCATGGATAAGAATGCATAGTTCAGAAAGGGAAGCAGCTATGAAGTATGAACAAAATATGTGATTCATTTAATTTTCTTTAATAAACAAATGCATGCAAAATACGACATTGACTAGGTTTTAAATTGACAATGCCCCTATATTGAAAAATTCGTTTCACAAATTTAAATGTAAATATATGTATTAAAGTAAATTCTTAATGGAAAAAAAATATGATCACTTGATTTGAAGTGGCTAAATATAAATATGAAAAATCATTTACTATATATTATTACATTCATTGTTTTGAATTTTAATCAATTTTTAAGAAGTAGCCTTCCTGAAGATATTTAAATTTTGAAAAAAAAATCTGACTGAAATTTTGAAAAAAAATCTCGAAGCAAAAATTTATTTTTGTAAAAGGAATGAAGCGGTACTTATATCTAATTTATTTTTTTTTCCTCTTCTTCTTTGTGTGGCGCTTTAGTCGGGGTGGACTTGGGCCTCAACCAACATGGCTCTTCAACTAGAGCGATCTTTGGCTAGCTGTCTCCAGTTTCACACAACAAGTTGGTTGAGGTCCTTCTCCACTTGGGTGTGCCACCTTAAACGCGGGCGTCCTCTGTTGCGTTGCCCGACAGGGGCCGGACCTGTGGTGTCTATCCGCTCTACATGACCTAGCCACCGTAGGCGTTGGATCTGACACCTAACTAGGCTCATGTCGCTGTACAGCCCGTGCAGTTCGTGGTTGAATTTTCTCCTCCAGGATCCGTCAACACGAACAGGACCAAGGATCGCACGTAGAACTTTTCTCTCAAAGAGACCAAGGATTTCAGGAGCTCGTCTCTATGCACGCTGTCACATGCGGCCCTGAAATCGACGAACAGATGGTAAGTGTCGATTTGCATTTCTTGGGTCTTTTCCAGGATCTGCCGTAGTGTAAAGATTTGGTCTATTGTGGACTTTCCTGGCCTGAAGCCACACTTACACGGACCTATCAGATTATTAATGAACGGCTTCAGGCGGGTACACAAAACGGCAGAGAAGATCTAATACGCGATATTAAGAAGACTGATCCCTCGATAGCTCTCGCAGTCAAAGGGGACTCCTTTCTTGTGACTCGGGCAAACGATACTAAGATTCCACTCGACGGGCATGCTTTCCTCCGACCATATCTTGCAGATGAGCTGGTACATGCGCCCTACCAGGTTATCTGCAGCTGTTTAAATATTTCAGCGGGCAGACCGACCGCTCCAGCAGCTTTGTTAGGCTTCAGTCTTGATATTGCTATCTTGACCTCGTCTAAGGCTGGAGGACGGAATTCTCGTCTGTCATCGTCCAGATTGAGTGGAACATTCCGCCTGACAGCGGAATTTTGGTCCTCATCGCCGTTTAAATGATCATTCCAGATTCTCAGTATCGAATGCGACTCTACTACGTTCTCCATTTCCATCCCGACAGGCTTCTGTTCGAGTTTTATATCCATTGGATAAGTGTTTTACTCTTTGATAAAACTTTCGGACGTCATTCCTGCCATAACACCTCTCCATATCCTCGACCGCGCGCTTCTTATGCTCTTTCTTTTTTCTTCTAAGAAGCCGGTTCTCTTCTCTTCTCTTCTGTTCGTAGATCTCACGAACAGCCCTCCTTGTTCGATGCAGCTTTGCCTTGTAGGCCTCCTGCTTGGCTGCACGTGCCTGCCTGCACTCGTCGTCAAACCATGGGTTCCTTCTAGGTGGTGTAGTAAAACCCAGCACGTCAGTGGCAGCTTCTTTGGTGGCTTCTTGGCAACGACTCCATTCTTCTTAGTGTTCTTTCTCGACTCCGTTCTTCTCTCCTCTCTTCTCTATCCTAACTCTTACCTTGGCTACAACAAGGAAATGGTCCGAGTCAACATTGGCTCCTCGGAACGTTCGGACATCAAGAATACTGGAGGAGTGTCTGAAGTCGATCGCAATGTGATCAATCTGGTTGACGGTTGATTGATCTGGGGACCGCCATGTCCCTCTATGGACCTCTCCAGCAACAGAGAGGTTACATCCCATGACAAAGTCCACCAGCCTTAGTCCGGTACTGGACGTGGTGTCGTGTAGGCTGTATTTCCCGATGACTTTAGCTAAGATTTCTTCTTTACCCAGCTTAGCGTTGAAATCTCCTAGAACGATCTTGGTGTCGAAGCTGGGGCATTGATCGTATGTTCTTTCTTGGAGATCATAGAAGTCATCCTTGCTACTGTCATCTTTGTCCACTGTCGGGGCGTGGGCGAAAATCCGGCTGATATTGCCGAATTTAGCCTTGATGCGGATTCTTATGAGGCGTTCGCTACAGACAAACCTTAAGACTTTTTTGCCTAAGTCTGCCTCGAACAACAAGTCCACATCCAAATAAGCGCTGGCTAATCAGGTGATAAGCTCTCCCGCCACCATCCGTAAAGAGAGATGTGTCCTGATACAGACTCATCCACTCTCCCCCTCTCTCGTTTGCAGCCGCCAATGACGTCCCACGGGGGTTGGGTACCCCATCTTCAGTCGAAGGTGCTCGGCTCCCGGATTTCACCACGGGGAGGTGAGAGTAGGAGTTCGTTGCAGAGGCTAAGTGCAGACACCTGTGCCTGCGTAAGTCGCTTGTCAACGCTTCAAAATCCATTTCTTTTTTTTTGTTGACGTTGTCGAAATCTGAACATCGTTTTTCTGCTGCTGCACTGCTGTGGTAAAGTAGCAAATATAGGCATATAGTCAGGCAATATCATGAACATATACAATAGAAGGCCGCTATCAAGACTCAAAGTCAAAGCGGAAGTCTAAGATCAAGAACCTCCAACTTTTATTCCGTAAATTATAGCTTAGCTATAAGCTTGAACTAGGGCAATAAAATTCCGGCTGCACGTTCTAACAACCCGGGTATGTTCAGATAACAAACACTAGACGGTCAACGAGGATAGTAGTCCGAATCACGAACTGGAGATCGAACTTCTGCTGAACCACAATAATCTTCGTAATGAGATAAATCAAAGGTTACACCAAAAGAAGTAATCGCTACCGCTAGTTTCTCAAAATGATGCGGTAGTTGATCATAGTGAAGCCAACTTCAAGGAAAAAAAATTAAAAATAAAGAATATAAGCAAAAATGCAAAAAAAAAGAAAAAAAAACAATTATCTCCAAAAAGGTGCAAATACATAATAAATACACCCGTCTGTACAACGCGGACAAAGTTAAAATATAAGTTTTAATTTAACGTTAAGTTAGTTTAATATTGCTAAAGAAAGCTAAGTTATTTGAACAGTTTGCCCAGATTAATACACAAGCAAAACAGATTGTTCATGAAGACAAAAAAAAAACAAGCCTAAGCCGAAAGCCGAACCGTCAACCAGATTGATCACATTGCGATCGACATCAGACACTCCTCCAATATTCTCGATGTCCGAACGTTCCGAGGTGCTAACATCGATTCCGATCAATACTTTGTTGTAGCCAAGGTACCAACGGGTAAAACAACTATCCGGACAGAAACCTATCGAAACGAAGAGGGACAACTCGTAGTAGAGTCAAAGTCGATACTGAGAATCTGGAAGGATCACTTCTGCAGACTGTTAAACGGCGAAGAGGACACCAATACCGCTGTCAGGCAGAATGTCCCACTCCACGGAATGGACGACGACAGAAGAGAATTCCGTCCCCCTGATCTGGACGAAGTCAAGACAGCGATATCAAGACTAATGTCGAACAAAGCTACTGGTGCAGACGGTCTGTCTGCAGAACTCTTTAAAGCAGCTAGAGATGAGCTGGTAGAATGTATGCACCAAGTTGCCTGTAAGATAGAGAAAAGGATGCCCGACGAGTGGATACTTAGTACCGTTTTCCCGATCCACAAGAAAGGAGACCTCTTCAACAGCACCTACAAGATCTTCTCTGCCGTTTTGTGTGAGCCTATGAAACCATTCGTCAGGTTTCAGGCCTGGAAATCAACCATCGATCAAATTTTTACATTACGGCAGATTCTGGAAAAGGCCCAAGAAATGCAAATCGACGCTCACCATCTATTCGTCGATTTCAATGCCACATATGACAGCGTGCATAGAGACGGGCTATACAATGACATGTCTAGTTTTGACATTCCTGCCAAACTCGTCAGGCTGTGGAGGATGACGATGGAGAACTCTCACTGCTCCATCACGATCGGTAATAAAGTCACCGAGACTTTCAATGTCAATAAAGGTTTTAGGCAAGGCGTCGCGCTGTCATGTGATTTTCCCAACATCGTACTTAAGAAAGTTGTGCAAAACTCACACGAAGCGGCTAAAATGGGTTTAGTGGTGAATGAAGCAAAACAAAGTATATGCTGTCATTAAGAAAGGACACACAACATAGACGACTGGGTCAGAATATCACCACAGGCAGCTGCAACTTCGAGGTGGCAAAGGACTTCATCTACCGTGGATCCCAGTACGAACAACATCAGTACAGAGATTAAAGGCAGAATAGCCCACGGGACGCATACAAGTGAAGAAAGACCTCAACCAACTTGGCGTGCGAAATTTGAGGTAGCTGGCCAAAGCCCGTGTCAGCTGGAGAGACTTGTTGTTGTCTTGTTGTTGTCTGATACCTTGGACCTTGGACTATTGCGTCATAAGAAGTGGAAGGAGGAGTCCTTTTGTACAAGTCAGAGTTGTGCTCAGATTAGGGGTCAAACCTGCGACGCACAATGGTCTGGTTTGTATGGGAGGGCGGAATAAAGTCTATTAAATGGATCTTAATGAAATTGATCACACATATTGAGATTAGCATTATACGTATTTAGTTTCAACATGGTTAGAAAAAAAGTAATTGACATTTTTCTGAAATTTGAGGGTGGTGTACTGAATAAAACATCTTCTGCAACACAAAAGCACAACCAACTAACTTTATAGTACTTTAAGAGTAACTTGTTGTAAGAAAGCGATATGTCTTTTGATCTAACACTATTTTAATGGGGGGATTTTCCAATAGACCACCACGCAAATGAAAGTTCCCTCTTGTGCCAAATTGAGCGTAAAACACGAATCTGTAACTCATTTTTCTAAGAAACTAATATTTACAATGTTATATATCAGCAATTTAAAATAAATTCGTAAATTTTAAGAATTTTTAAATGCCTTTTTATAGTATTTCGACGTACATACTTCTGTTTTTTTTTTTTTTGCTTGATTTGGCATTATCTCCGTCTAATGAGCATCTAGAAGTAGGAAATACTTTTGTATATGTGTGTTTTGTGAAACACACTTAGCATACATCACCAACGAAATAAACCAACTCTAAGAATATACAAGAAATTAAGCATATTTTTCAGTAATATATCAATAAATATGTCATTCTGAAACAAAAAATATTGGCCTAAAACACAGTCCGGGGTATTTAAAGTAGGGGATGCGTCGTTCGCTTCGGTCGCGACCAGGACTTTGAACGTTTTTTCACAGGGCTCAACCGCTCATACGACTTCGTCGCTCCATTATTTCGCTCGGCCAATATATCACGGCACCACAGAAATTTGTGCGAATTATTAGACGTGTCTCTTTGACTACTCAGTACTCAGCTCAGTAATGATTCTCAATGAAACGCTCTATTACTGAGTTAAATTTTTCTTCCAAAAGTTGGTACGTCAGTTTACGTCCATTGCATGAGATTTTAAGATACTTTAATGTCAAAATATGTGAAATTTAATTCTGAGACATGTGTTCAAGTAATATGAATGATTTGATTTGTTACAGATTTGCACAATAAGTAAATACCAAAAAAACACTTAGAGTTGTCAAATAATCGGTTGATACCAATCTTTAATAAATAAGTAGTTTCCTCTGGCGCCTCTCCGTTTAACTGTTTAAAGCAGCTGTACATGGTCTGGTTGGGCGCATGCACCAGCTCATCTGTAAGATATTGTCGGAGGAAAGCATGCCCGATGAGTCGTTTGTCTCAACGTCGTTTGTCCGGTTCACAAGAAAGAAGGCGCCTTTGACTGCGCCAACAGACTTGAGTCAACAGCTCTCGTCACACGTGTACAAGATGCTTTCTGCCGTTTTGTGTTAATGCCTGAAACCATATCTCAACAACCTGATAGGTATCAGTGCGGTTTCAGGCCTGGGAAGTCCACCATCGACCAAATACCGAATACCGAATGACAATCGAGAAATCTCGCTGCTCCATCAAGGTCGGTAACGAATTCACCGAGACATTCAATGTCAAAAAAGGTTTTAGGCAAGGCGACACGCTGTCATACGATTTTTCAACATTATACTTTAAAATGTTCGTGCAAAACTCACACGCCAACACTGGAGGCACGACATTCCAAAAATCCCCGGACGACATTTACCAACATTTGAAAAGAAAAGAGCGTTTTATTGACGGCTCTCCTATAGCCTACCACGCAATTGAAAATTCTGTCTGTGCCAAAATGACCACGAAATACGAATCTGTAACTCATTTGATTTCGCAATTTTGAAATACTTTTTGTTAAATATTTCGACACACAAAAATACATACTCCTGGCGTTTTTCGCTCGATTTGACGTCATTTCCTTAAAATGAAACTAACGTTAATTTCAGACAATGTAAAATTCAATTGCATCTTACAACTAGCACCTAGTAGTAGGTAATATTTTTTATACATTTGATTTGTGAAACACACTTAGCACACATCACACACAACAGCAAAATAAACCAACCCTGAAAGTATAATATAAATTAAGCACATTTTTCAGAAATTACATATACATTATTCTAAGACAGGAGGTATAGGAATTTAACCTATGACGCAGTCTGAGGTACTTAAAGTAGGCGATGAGTAGCTCGGTTCGCTCGCGACCAGGACTTTAAAACTTTTTTCCACAAGGCTCAATCGCTCATGCTCCGCTCCAACTGCCTGGCAGACGCCTAAAGCTCAATGAATTATATCTTTAAAACCTTTTTAACGAATTGTAACCATTTCTATCTGTAAGATCGAATCGGTGAAGAAGTTAATAAAGCCGACTTGGGCGTTATTTCGCTCGGCCCTATATCACGGTGCTATAGCTATTCTTGCGAATTTTTATGTCTGTTTTATAAATTTCAAGTTCTCAGTTTGATTTTGCTCTATTTGTCTGTTCGCTTGTGTGGAACACATTTGGGGTTGTTATCTCCCCTGAAATATATTAGTAATAAGGGAAACTTTTTGGCATACTCATAATCAAATGAAAATGCATCATTTCGTTATTTATTTATATTTTCTGAACATGACTTTAGTTTCATTTGAAGGAGATATGTAAAATAAAGCACCAATGAAACCCCAGAAGTGTGTATTTTTGCATGTCCAAATACTGAAATATGGCATTTTAAAATTTCCGAATCTTCAAAAATCAATTGTTAATAACTTTGTTAATATTAGTTTCCTAGCAAAATGAGTTACAGATTCGTGTATTGCAGCCAATAGTGCATAGGATGCGATTTTTTTTAACTGGTTAGTACTCAGCTTAGAAAAATTTTACGCGGGAAGCAACAACAAAACAACTGAGCTAAAACTCCTTGGCAACATTTCACTGTCATCACTGACTAGGACTCATTGAAACATCGAAGGGTCGGTATCACTCGATTATTTGTGTGCAAATGTTTTTTTTATCTATTTACTTGTACAAATATATAACACATTAAATCATTCATATTATTTATTTTATAACATATATTCTTTGCTTTTGAAAATTAAATTGTTTACTTTTGACATTTAATGCAATGGAAGTAAGCACATGTACCAACGTTCGGAAGAAAAATTTAACTCAGCAAAAGAGCGTTTAATTGAGCAGCATTACTAAGCTTAGTACTGATTAGTAATAAAAAACGCCTCTATAATATTTTCATACCTTCGGCACATTTTTATAATTAAAAAGTAAAGTACATACACAAACCCAAGCAATTTAGCTGTCATTATTTTTCGTGTGAACAGATGACCATAGTTTCGTACAATATACAGCCAGCCATTTTTCGATGTCGATTTTCGAACAGTCAAACTTATTACATAACCTAACCTGGAGTTTTGACAATTATCTGAAATAATTTTCATTTGGGGAATTTGATTCGAAAATTATCGAAGTGAGTAAATCTTTTTTGAAAATTGGTTTTTATATTAGTATTTTATTTTGTATGAAACAAAAATTAACAATATTTTGTATGAAACAGAATGGCTGGTGACTCGGTAGATGGATCAAAATTGACTGGACTTTCTAAATACTTCAATGGAACAACAAATGCCGGGCGTGCAAATGTATGTAGGATATAATTTCCAGCTATTCAATATTATGACAGTAGATTACATATAAGAACAATTGCATAATAGAAAGACAATGTTCTAAATACTTTTACATAACTTTCAGGTTGCAAAGGCTACTTATGGTGTGATTGGACTAATCATCGCTTATAACATGCTCAAGCCAAAGAAGAAGTGAGGGGACGCAATAGTATAAATCAACATCTATCAGAAAATTAGGGTTTATACATTAGTGAAGGAAGATTTAAAAAAATATGAAAATGAAATAATAACCTGCTTTTTTATTTCCGAAGAAAATCTAACTTTGCATACTGCACTGGTCGTTTTAACGACTTGGAACAGATCGAGCCGTGAATTATGAAGGTTGATAGAAATTCGTAGATTAAATCTTGTACGCATGGGACTAGATGTACTGATGCACTAAATTACGCAGAAATATACAAACACCAATCATGAAATGTGGGGTGTCTGTCTTCAACCCCTTTGGAATACGATTGAACGTTACTTAGAGCTTCGGATCTATAGCGCACATCTAATTTGTGTGAGTGACAGTGGCATGGACTGGAAAATTTTAAATGGTAACTCGGTAAAAATGCACCTGCAAACGCTGTCTGTAAGTACGTATATGGTGTATTACAAGTCACGTACTTATAAGAAAAGCGATCTAAGAAGAAAAGAACTCGGACGACTTGATAAGTTGTAATGGCTCGATCGAAGAAAAGTCATCAAATTTGAACCATTTTGTCCACTGCCGGCTTCAATTTATTATTGCACACCAATAATTGCAGTCCAATATATCTACTTGAAGTTTCTCACCGCAGTCTGCTTCACAACAAAAGGTTTCAAATAGAAATAGTATAAGAGAAAAGAGTGTGTTATATGTTTAAATAGGAAAGTGTGCGTTAAATAGAGGGCAATTTCAAGTTCTAACCACAGAATTCAGTGTATCATGTAACCAGACATTTTCCGAGATTCATGTTGCTTGTTTTATTGGTACATAATTGAAAAATAGAATTATAAAAGGTAACCCTTTAGCAATCGGCTTATATGGAAGCTACGTCCATACATCATTTGGGGACGACTCTTCAATAGCGAATCACGAAAATTAAAAAAAGTTATTAACAATTACCTTACAGACCTTTTACCTTCATACATGAAACTTATGTTGTTAGCCCCTTAGTCCCCACTCTTGTCTTGTCACTTGACAAAGTGAAGCCTTGACATCGTACTCTCGTTCACATTTTTGGAAAGCAAATAGCAACTACTGTGCAATTCAATTTCAAAACCGCATTTTTAGACATGCTTACATTAAAACACCTCACATAAGTACATCCCAGAAGCAAACGTCGAAACCCTGATCCCGGAAAAAGATCTGCTGTACGGCGGAATATTCCGTTTAGCAACGCCATACCTGGAATAGGAAGTGGCATATTCTCTGAAGATCTCATACTAAGAAAGTCTCTTCGTCTGCCTAATCACAGAAGGGTTTTCCAAATGAGAGTATGGCAATCAGCGGAGTCCAGTCCCGGTTGAGGCATCTA
This sequence comes from Eristalis arbustorum, assembly GCA_916610145.1. Lineage (NCBI taxonomy): Eukaryota > Metazoa > Arthropoda > Insecta > Diptera > Syrphidae > Eristalis > Eristalis arbustorum. The sequence goes on along the minus strand of OU744320.1, from coordinate 56,282,821 downwards.
CGAATAGCCAGGCAGCTATAAAATATCTCATAAACTGTCGCAAATTTCTTGACGAGATATCCAAACACTTTCAAATTCGCCTGTGATAGGTACCAGGCCATAGAAGAAACTGCGATGTTGATAAACTTGCTAAAATCGCCACAAAACTGTCTAAGAAATCTCTTGTGACATAGACACTCCCTTCGCTTGCAAATCTCCAAACAAATCTGGCCCAACATAGCATAAGTGTAGTCTAAGCATGGAAATTGGTGAGATGAATATCCCGAACGATGAGTCGTGACAGTGTGCTTTCGTAGCCATGATAACTGGATGGAGTTAACACAGTGCAATATACCATCTGAGTACAGATATGGTGCCAGGGATGCCAGTTTGCTTGTTGCTTGCTGCAACATGCCCAAAAATTCTTAATACTTGAATTTCATTGCCAAAATACCTGTCTTGTTCTGCTCGAATGTGTCATTTTAATGCCAAAGCCATCGTATTGGTTGATGTCAATACAGTCGTAAAGTTGGATTGCAATGAAGTACATACGCCAATGGTAGAGAAGCGCTCGACCAAGTCGAGGGTGATGACCTCGTTGCCACAGTCGCGTCTGGTTTGTATGACTGGCTGGAGCAATACGCCCAATATGTGCCTTTACAGGTTTAGTTTCCAATTCCATCGACTGTAGGTCTGCCTCGGCAAGATCAAGAATGATGAGGTGTATTCACTTGTGCTGTAGCTGAAATTCAGCGACTTCCAGAATCTGGAGGATTAAGATGAGTGCGGACATGCCGGCAGTCTACCACGTTAGTGTTTTGCTAAATGTTGACTATTCTGTGTGCAGCATATTATTTGATCTATGCAGCAAACAAAGAAAGATGGTGGAATCGCTCAATAGGCTGCATGGTGTATGCGAAAAGTACACTTACTGAGTTCGTGATCGCCATCCGTATTTGGGTTGTCTGTGTCAGTTTCCAATACACGCACCATAGCCAGGTCGAGACATTCATCGTCGTCGCTGACAATGTTGCCATGAACCGTCAGCAATTAACTAATGGATGATGTCATTGGTGTGTCAATTGCGGCTCGTCCAAAGATCATGTAGCCATCTTACCGCGTACGATGCCATCTTGGATGATGTGACCTCATACATAAGTGCGAAGCAGCGCCTTGAACCCGTTTTACCAAATTCTGCCAAAGCGAAAGTGCGTGGATATTGCCAACAAGATGGCGCAATATCAGTTTCAGGAGTCGGTGTTGTGGTTGTGGTCAACAAGTAGAAGTTGACTTCTATGCCAAATGTGCCATTTTCGACGCCAAAGTGATTGGTGCATGACCACGTGTGTGTGTGTGTTATGGCGGAACCAAAACCCTCTACTAGGACTGTACAGGGTTTTCTGCAAATTGCCAATTTATTAAGAATGAATGAATAATGAAACTGACCTAACTGCCCGAATAGCAAATGAAGCGATAGGGATGAGTGCAATCATGGCCATCCTTCATGCAACCATTTACAGTCGCCAACAAAACCACACAATCACTACGATCGTCTTAGCTGCCGATTGTAGTCACTTAGTCAGGCTGTGTAGTTTGTTGGTGATTGACTCGATAATGCAGTAAGTTGTTGAGCAGCAGTTTATGTCGGCTTGATGATCGGTGTGGTGCCGGAAGAGTTAATGTGTGGTGTCAGCCTCGGCAATTTCGACAGCTGCTTTGGTGGCATGTCTCAGCTTTAAGCAGTTGAGGCTAAATTGGACAGGCGGGGCAAGCAATATTGGTGCAATTGCTGATGCGATGACTCTTGGAGTAGCAAAACTTTCAATTGCCAGGTGTATTTGCAGCGAAGTTCATCTTGAGAAAGCGTAATGCACGATTTGGAGGGTTGGAATTCACCTTCTTGCTCAAAGATTCCCTCATTGTGTCAGCCACGGAGAGTAACGAGGAACTGGTTTCAACAGTTTGTTGCTTGAGGCCAATCCATCTGGATCTCAGCCAACTGTCATAACGGGTCTTCAATGAACTGCCGCACGCAGTTTGCTAGGCTTGCGTGCTTCAGGAAAGTCTTGCGTCTCGAAAGTTTCCTTGAACGCACGATAATTTCGGAGTGTGCCATCGAATTTTGGGAACGCCAGTGGGTCTAGCTTCAAATGTGAATGCAGTTCTCTTATATACTGTATACTGTATGTTGAATAATCAACGGTTCCGTACCGTGACTATGGTGGTCGTATTACCAGTACAAAATAGAACACCTATTTGATAAAATTGCAGCCTTCCAACCAGATTCACTTGGAACAAAAATAAGCCTTAAGTTTAATATCTGAGCTGATCAGTCATTATTGTTGGAGACAAAAAATTATGCTTAGTCTAACATAATGGTTAACAAATTTATTTCAAAATAGAGTCCAAATTGTTTATTCTGAAAAATTATGGTAAATGCATAAAACAAGCATAAGAATACAAAAATTGGGATTTTACTTTACGATAAACTGTTGTGAACCTAGTTCAATAATTAACATGAATTGTTCGGTGTCAAGTTCATTACACAGATTGAACGTTGCGATGCCACTTCTTCGACGATGTCCGCGTTTCGTCTCGACTATGAAATCGAAAGCGCGAGATAATTATTATAATAGGTATAGGCGAATATATTAAGCTAAAGAAATAAGCTTTATTCGTTAAGCACCGGAACTCGACTGAAAATTCCATCCTTATGATCTAAATTATGACCTATCTTAACATTATGCTTTTATGCTTATTCGGCACAAAAACATGAACGGAAATTCTGTCATGTTCGGTATGCACTTGGTAGGTCGTGTGCTCGGATGTTGTGTGCTGTGTAACTCCTCCTCTGTTTGAATCATAAGTAACCAATGTTATTATATCTGCATTAGTACCGTACATTATATTTTTTACGATATTGCAATTTATTAATTTGTTTTGAATTTTCTGCAATATTCATTATTGCAGAAACAAATTTTATTTGTTTTACTTCTAATGCACAATTATTAAAGTTGATAAAATAATTGATAAAAAACTACTTGTAATACAATGTAAATTTGCTTAATTCTGATTTGCACATACCCGTTTACATCCGTATCAACAGAATTATTATAAAACCTGCAAATTAAGGAGCTCTTTTAATGTTACATATATGGAAGTTTTTTAATTTATATTTCCTAGAATATGGTTCATCAGCTTTCGGTCAATGGTCACACCGAGAAATCTGCATTTTTCTGCCCAGTCCATCTCCATAGAACATAATCGCAGCTTAAGGTTGTTGGGTAGGAAACACTCTTTCCTACGCCTTCTTCTTCTTGTTGTGGCGCTACTGTCCGGGGTGAACCTGGGCCTCGGTCAACAATCTTCTCCAGCTGGCACGTTCTTTAGCCAGCTGCCTCCAATTTCGCACTCCAAGTTGGTTGAGGTCCTTCTCCACTTGAGTGCGCCATCGGGTTCGTGATCGTCCTCTATTGCGTTGTCCCACTGGTTCGGAGTCGAAGACTCTTCGGGCTGGAGCAGTGTTGTCCATGCGCTCTACATGGCCTAGCCATCTTAGGCGTTGAATCCGTAGACGCCTGACTAGACTCATGTCGCTGTACAGCCCGTATAGTTCGTGGTTGAATCTCCTTCTCCAAGAACCTTCAACGCAAACAGGACCAACGATTGAACGCAGAACTTTTCTCTCGAAGAGAACAAGTGCGTCTTCATCCGCTCTTGAGATAGTCCAAGCTTCCGCGCCATACAGCAGGACAGGGATGATCAAGGTCTTATATAACGTGCGCTTGGTCTTTCGAGAGAGGGCTCTACTACTCAATTGCCACTTGAGCCCAAAGAAACAGCGGTTGGCAAGAGTTATTCTGTATTTAATCTCGGTACTGATGTTGTTCGCACTATTTACTTGGGAGCCAAGGTAGACGAAGTCCTTTACTACCTCGAAGTTGTAGCTGCCTATGGTGACGTTCTGACCAATTCGTCGGTGTTGCGTGTCCTTTCTTGATGACAGCATATACTTTGTTTTGCCCTCATTCACCGCTAAACCCATACGTCAATATCGTCCGCGTATGCTAGCAGTTGAACGGACTGGAAGATCGTGTCTCTAGTGTTGGCGATGTTGAAGAAATCACATGACAGCGCGTCGCCTTGCCTAAAACCTTTTTTGACATTGAAGGTCTCGGTGAGTTCGTTACCGACCTTGATGGAGCAGCGATATTTCTCCATCGTCATCCTGCACAATCTGACGATTTTGGCAGGAATGTCAAGACATGGCGTTGTATATACACACTGTCATATGCGGCCTTAAAGTCGACAAATAGGTGGTGGATGTCGATCTGCATCTCTAAGGTTTATTCGAGGATCTGCCGTATTGTGAAAATTTGATCGATACTGGACTTCCTGAAACCGCACTAATAGGGACCTATCAGGTTGTTGACGAATGGTTTCAGATTTAGGCGATGTTAAGGAGACTTATCCCCCAATAGTTGGCGCAGTCAATGGGGTCTCCTTTCTTGTGGATCGGGCAAACGATACTAAGATTCCACTCGTCGGGCATGCTTTCCTCCGACCATATCCTACACATCAGCTGGTGCATGCGCCCTACCAGATCATCTCCAGCTGCTTTAAACAGTTCTCGATATCGCTACCTTGACTTCGTCTAGATCGTGGGTACGGAATTCTCTTATATCGTCGTCCATTGCGTGGAGTGGAGCATTCTGCCTGACAGCGGTGTTGGTGTTCTCTTCGCCGTTTAAAAGTCTGCAGAAGTGATCCTTCCAGATTCTCAGTATCGACTGCGACTCTACTACGAGTTGCCCCTCTTCGTTCCGACAGGCTTCTGTCCGATGTTTGTACCCTTTGGATAGTTGTTTCACCCGCTGGTAAGACTTTCGGACATTATTTCTGCCGTTTCCTACCCCTCGTGAACCAGATATCCTGTGACTTTTTGGGGTTTAAATATATAATTAAAAATTAATAGAGTTATGAATACAACAAATACAAATTTCAGCATATGGTTATTATATTATATATTTTATAAAAAATTATGTATTACCTTGTATTTGAATAGTAATCATATTACGTTAATTATTCAAGAGTAATCATTCATATAATTAATGCAATGAAATTGAGTTGCCAATCCGCGTGTTTACGAATTGCCTAGGCTATGTGCCACACTCGCATTGGCACAGACCTTAAAAATAAGAAAAATATATAAATAAATAACTAATAAATAAGCCAATAAATATATATACCAGGTATACCAGTATGAGATGAGGTTTTTTTCTAAATTAAAACACTAATTATTAATGAGTAAAAACATTTTATTCAAAGTATTGGCCATTATTTTCTACACATTTTGACCATTTTGACCAACTTTCTGGCAATTTCTGAATAAAATTGTTCGTCTTTTAAGCAAACCAATCAGACACCCAATTTTCGACTTCTTCGTAGGAATCGAAGTGCTGCTCAGCCAATGCGTGTCCCATCGATGAAAACAAATGGTAGTCGGAAGGAGCCAAGTCTGGTGAATACGGCGGGTGGGGTAGCTGCTCCCAGCCAAGTTTTTTGATTGTATCCGGTTTTGCCTTGTGTGCAGGTGCATTGTCATGGAGCAAAATTACCTTGCCGTGTCTTCTGGCCAATTCTGGTCGTTTCTCGATCAATGCATGTGCAACATTTAACATTGCTGCCATTTGCTTTTCACTCAAAGTGTCATCTCCATCCAATATCGTTTGCAATTCGGCGTCTTCAAACTTTTTTGGTGGTCTTCCACGTTCTACATTTCTCACATCAAAATCATTATTTCTGAATCGTCGAAACCATCTTTTGCATGTTGCTTCTGATAGTGCATGATCACCATATGCCTCGACAAGCATTCGATGCGACTCTCCAGCACATTTCTTCAAATGAAAACAAAAAATTAATACTTTCCGCAAATTATCTTTTTCTGGTACAAAATTCGACATTTCTAACACGATGAAAAAATATGATTTTGTCTGTTCAATGACTTGATTTATACTAAATAATTTTCACAGATGTCATAGCAAATAAACAAAAAAAATAAGGACTCGTTCACAACAGATGTTCCCTATCGAGGCATTTGTATCTTGACTTGTATCTCACCGGTATACCTGGTATATGCATAAAATATACAGTTTTAAAATATATTACAAGACTACAAAGTATATTCATACACACATTGCAAGAGTAAGCGAAACATTCCATTACGTAAAATTAGGTAATGAGCTCGGGGGGAGGGCAGTGTCTATGCTCACAGATCAAAGTTGCTGATCGCTCTCAACTTGGCGGAATGCCAGCAACGATCCTTTTTCGATGCATAGATCAAGCTGACATGCAGCCTCCAAGCAGCGCTCCCTGGATAGCTCTCACAATATCCATTGTAAGGTGAACAAATGTTTTTCCCCAGCGGTTGTGCGGAGGGCTAACAACCCACACATGAAAAAAATATCTGTTATGGAAGAGCAAGCAGCATCGGAAAAACGGATGGAATCCCAACGACGAACCGGCGCGAAAAAGGACTACGATTTGCGAGTGTGCTCCTGGAATGTCAGAACACTTTACACTCCAAGGGCAGCACAAAATCTTGAAAATATCCTCACGCAGTATAAAGCGGATATTACTGCGCTCCAGGAAATACGCTGGATAGAATAAGGGATTATAAAAAAGAAAGAGTACGACATATATTACAGCAGTCACAAAAGGTTGCACATATTTGGATGCGGATTCGTCGTCGGAAATCGGCTAAGGTCGAAGGTCATCGACTTTAAACCGATAAGCGATCGCCTGGAGACTGTCAAAGAGGATTATTACGACCTCTTGGGAGGTGCCTACGGAGCCAGCCTACTCGAAGACTGCTAAAATCGGTAAAGAAACCATCTTTGGAGGAGTGATTGGAAAGCACAGCCTCCACGACACGACAACAGATAACGGCTTCCGACTCACAGACTTTGTGACAGAACGTAATACGGTCATAAGTAGCACAATGTTCCCTCGCAGAAAACTCCACACAGCAACCTGGCGATCCCCAAATGGTCGAACCGCCAACCAAATCGACCATGTGCTTATGGACGGAAGACACGCGTCAAATATCCTGGATGTGCGAACATTCAGGGGGAGCAAACGTCGACTCTGACCATTTTCTTGTTGCAGCAAGATTCAGATCTCGACTGTCCAATGTCAGAAGACTGCACCAGCCGACAAAGAGAACTTTTGACATTGAACCATAAGTTCATAGTAGATTGATGCCAAGGAAGATTCAGCATAATTTTTAAGATTTTGTTTTGTGATATTGTAATTTTGCAATGTTATACTTTTCAAGAACTTGTGAGTGGTGTTCGTTAAAAGTCAGTTTTTTATCAAGATATATGCCTAGATATTTCACGTATTTTTCTGCTTAAAAAAATAGCTTGAATTTTATTTTTATTTTCCATTCATTTTTATTTTCCGTTTTGAAAAATACTCGAGTGATAATTTAACTGCATTTATTAAGTTTGTCTCAATATTTAGACTGTACTCATGCGAAGACAAAAGTCCGTCGTGCCATACAGAATCGAACTCTTTTTCGATATCGAGCAAGACCATAATAATAATAATATGCGTGGCGCTACAGCCCGTAGAGGGCCAGCGCCTAGCTTCTCAGCAACCACTCGTGTTGTGCTGGCTATTGTTCTCACACGAGTGGAAGGGACCTACAATTTAATGCCGACTCCGAACGGCCAAGTTTGAGAAACTTTTTCTAGACAGAAAATACTCTTTGAGCATTGTCAGTGACTCGAAAGAAGTGGGGTCGTAAAAATTGTTTTCGTCGCGATCGGTCGAGATTCATCGAACTGTCTCTGAGCTTTAGTTCTCTGCGATATTTTTTCCAGTCGTCATGTTTGAGATCTAGGTAGTGTTATTTGTTCTGCACTCCTGATCCACTTATTTTAGAAAGGACTGGATTGTGGTCAGAGCTGAACTCATTTATAGCGAATGGTTGAGATATCAGACTAGAGACATTTTTGATAAAGAACTCAAGGACAGACGGATTGCTATTAGCACGAGAAGCTACTTGGGTAAAAGTAGGAGGGAATTTAATGGAAACAGGTAACGAAGAAGATAAATCAGACAATATGTTACCCCAGGAATTTTCTCTAGCACAACCCCAAGCCCTGTGCATGTTATTTAAATCACCTCCTACGAAAAACATGCAATTCTTTCTAAGGAGGTTTTCTAGACGCTTTCTAAAATCCTTGGCATCTTTGCTCACGAGTAAATATACACAAAAAGTCTTTACTTTCGTTTGGTTTGAAATAACGCTTAATTCCCACATTTTCAATGTACGTAGTCAAAGCAAAAGCTCGTGTTGAAGTGCACGATAACATTTATAGGTCGGTGTGGAGATACGAATATCTAAGTTTAGCCATGTTGCAGTTCTTCTTCTTTGTGTGGCGCTACATTCCGGGGTGGACCTGGGCCTCAACCAAGATGCCTCTCGAACTAGCGCGATCTCTGGCTAGCTGCCTCCAGTTTCGCACACCAAGTTGGTTGAGGTCCTTCTCCACTTGGGTGCGCCACCTTAAACGCGGGCGTACTCTGTTGCGTTGCCCGATAGGTTCGGATTCGAAGATGTTTCAGTTACTCTTTTCTGCTATCTTAGAAACACCAACATTACGCCTTTATTGACATAGGCCCCTTTTACACGAAGTAAATTCGTCACTAACGGTTTCCTTCTTGTTTTCAGGGGAAGTGAAACGTAAGGGGGTTGACCGAATTGCATTTACACGAATAATCTTGGGATTCAGCGTATTATGTTTTGTCACCCTTCGCTTATTTTTCGATTGCTTCATTCTTGTTGTCACAGTGATGGGTATCCTTTAGTATCGTGTGTGGCTGGTACACGGACACATTATCGGAAGCGTACAACAGATGTTTGATGAGGTCGGGGATTTTTGGAATGAAAATACATATCATTTGGGGTATTATTGCAGGAAGACTTAGTTGATGATTTTATGCCCTTATCTACTGTTTATTTTATATTTAGAATATTTTTTGGGATGCATTTCCAGGATTAAAATATCCACACAAATGAAATTTATTGTCATGAAACCTTTTAAGTACGCATGTATATTGTGCAAAAAACGGCAACTTTTTTGGATGAGTGTTGATATTTGTTTATATTGAGTACATGTTAGATAATTGTCAGCAATTGTATTCGCAATGGCTATTCTATTTTCTGTAAGTGTACATAAAGGTATGTCCTCAGCATGCATTTTTAACATCTAAAACGTCACTTTGAAATTTCTCCATATCAGAAAAATTCTCTCCGCACACAACCACTCCGCTCACAACGAAATGAGAATGACGAAAAATCGCAATCGTTAAGAGCTCTTGTGTAAAAGTGGTTTGGGATCAAAAAAGGGGAAATCGATAGAAATTGCTCGATTTAACGTGTGTAAAAGCACTCTTACATACAAATTGCGAATAGGAAGATTCATTCATGTATCACGTCACCAACATTTGACAGCAAACATTATGGATTTCTAAAATCGTAATCTTGTATACATCATTCAGGACCAAAAATCAAACGGAACGGCTTTTGAAAGTTTTTCTACTTTCATCTCCATCTTGTTGTACATCAGTTCACCTCACAATGGGTGTTGTGAAAGCTAGATTGGCGGTGCCGCGGGATGCCGCATCTTAACTTAACATGGCATAGCATGACCAAACGTCCTGTTTTAAGAGGACATGTCCTCTTATTTTTTTATAAAAATACTCGGTACCTTTTTGGGTTTTCTACTTAATGCAGTTCAACTAATTCAGAAATTTGCATCTTTCCGATGCGAACACGACTAAAAATGTATTTTTGCCATATGTATTTACTTCTGGGTCTGTTTTACAGACCACCGCTGTACAAATTCTGTTTCTCACATCATACAACAGTTTTATTAAAAATGCATCGTACATCGTGCACTTACAGTTGTTGTATTCACTGCAAAATGGGTTTTAAGAGGAGGAAATAAACAAAAGTGAAGTATTTCTCGGATTATAATTTTTAATTTATGAATTATTATTCACCGGTTTTAATTAGAGAACTATGGATTGAGAAAACCTTCCAAGAAATGTTCAATAAAAAATAAAATCGGAAATGATTCGAACTGAATAGTAAATGTCCATACATACATAATTTAAACAATTTTTAATATGGACTTGTATATTTTTTTATAAATATTCTCTGTGAAGTAGGTCTCAGAAATCAAATACGTGCACACATTTACTACGTTATTTTTGAATTTGTATTTCAGAAAGAAACATCGAAATAATACACATCCTATTGAGTAGAATCTGAGAAACAGAAAATTGTATGTGTATGATGTCTGATAGTGTTGTATGTATGAAATGTATATCATGAATGATCTGTGGAACAGGACCCTGAACATTACTAAATTAATTAAAAAATATATTTTTGTCGTTTTGGCTGTTTTTTGCCCATTTTTTGAATATGGTTATAATGTCGTCTTGTCACCCTATCTATGCATCGACAAGGATCGTTGCTGGCATCCCGCCTAGTTGAGAACAAGCGACTACTTTGCCTGCAAGCATACCCCCTTCAAATATAAATTATAATCGAGCGAATGCCCATCTTCAACTTAGAGGCCAAAATGCTAAATCGGTTTAAAATATATTCAGGGTATAAAAAGTAATCAACAAAACAATTTTTTAAAAAAGAAATGGTATTTGCCTATATTTTAAACAAAATCTAACTTAGGAACTAATTCATATTGACGCAAGAGTACAAGGGTTATAGATATAATAGTCAGTACATGATGGTTATCTTCCTTTATCCTATAGTTGGATAGTTAAGTCAAGCTTGCGTATAATATCTTTAGCTTTATTCAAACTTGCTGGCCCATGTGTGTTCGATGTTGCCATTTTATACAAATCACTCATATATTTTTCAATGTTATCTAGTGTAGCACCATTGGGTTCTGTTGGTATGGCTAAGCCGGAAAGTGCCTGGGAAAGCTTTAATTTTAATTTATCCAAGTATGATTCCAGTAAACGATTTTTTTCCTGCAATTCATCATTTTCAGTTATCATTTTTTCAACTCCAAATTTCATGTTCTCCACATGCTTTTCTAAAACAGCATTTTGTTGTTCAAAATCAATGTTGGACTTTCGCAGAGTTCGAAGTTCCATATCAACACATTTATTGTGCTCAAGAAATTCATCGGTAAAAATAGGAATACCTCCGTTTTCATAAATTCCTCCAGCAGTTTGAGTGAAACGACGATTAACACTAGCACTTGTTTGAGTCGTTTGACTTGTGTGCAGCAGTTTCGAATTTCTAGCTGTTGTGACAGCAAAATGTTCATTAGCACTCAGTGGAGGCGAAGTTTTTACTGAACTACTTCCATTGATACCATTACCATTAATCTGTGATTTGTCTGGCAGTACCAATTTAGATTCCGAAATGTTTTCTTTACGCTTGCGACTTTTATTTTTAGCCAATTCTGATGCTAAAATATCAGGACGCTCATTGAGGAATTCGTTCAATTCTTTAATGTACCTTAAAAGAGAAAAGAAAACAATCAATCTATGAACATGTTATTATATTTTAATGCTAATGCAAAGCGTCTAAAACAATACCTTTGTCTGTCAACTTCAGCTTCTTTCAGATATGGGGACTTTTTCTCATCTGACATTGCCGACCATTCCTCTCCAATTATTTTTGTATATTCAATTGATGTTTTATCTGGAAACTCTAGACGCAATTGTTCTCTTCTAGACGCCATATACCGTACATAGCCTGTCAGAATATCATTCAATTTATTATATTAAATTTCGATAAATACCAGATCTCCTACCTGTAAGTGGCATTTTTGGTGCTCCGGCGGCTTTAATTTTACGTCTTTTCAGACGATACCTTTTCGGCTCAGCTGCAGTTTCTTCGGGTGCTGGGAGTTTTTGATTTAAGGACTCTGTTGCTATACTAACAGCATCAGCAATAGGATCTAATTCTGCATTAGGTACATTGTCCACTTCGCCAGCACTCGATATGGGACTTTTAGAATCTCGCGCCTGTTTCAGTGGCTGAGAAGAACTCGGCGGCGTCGTTGACATTTCTGCTCCAACAACATCAGCTACCTTTACTGGTAAATTTTCATTATTATCCGGATCCATTTTTACTCTTTTATTTAAAATAAATTTGTTAAAATATTTAATTCACATAGGGCTTTAAAACTTTTATATGAAATTGTCTCTCGATATATTTTATTTATGACTATGACTGCTGCAACCTGGCTGCAACTTTAGTTAAATTCGTTATACTTGTCACCCATACAAAGTAGATAAGGGTTGCAACCAGAAAACAGAAATAATGATTGAAGGAGATAGTCAAGTCATCTTTGAATTTTCTCTAAAGTCACGCATACTACTTTATTTTTACGCACACTTATTATGAGTCTAGAGCAGCGCCATGTTGCTTTTAGAACACTTGTTTTCACAACTCATGTCTGTGAAGATTTTATAAAAAAAAACGCTGGTTGATGAAATCAAGAGTCGAGAGCTAGTTGACTATCTCGGTGTAGGCGATTTGTGCCAGAAATCAAATAAAATTAGCTGACTGTTAGTTGATTTCTGCACGAGACTCGTAGGTGTATCAGATGTTACAACCTAATTTATGTGTATTCAGCGAATATTCCTTCAAACTGATATTTAATGACAGTTATTTAGATATTAACTAAGGCCAAATGGAACAATATTATCCCGGGGAGCTAAGATTTGAAAGCCCCATTTATTAGAACTCCAAGTATATTCACAAAAAAAGTGGATTAGTGGCTTAGTTTAGGAGATATCGAGGTTTTAATATTATTTATTTCCTGTGTAAATCGTATTCAATCAAACGAGTTTTTGCAAAATAATGTGGCATACTTATAGAAGTGAACACTTTCCAAACACTAAATCAATGCATACTCTTAGGAGGTCTAATTAAAAATATGTACATTATCATATATTCAATCATAGCGTCACACGATATTCATGTCATGTCAATTCTAACTGGATTGTTAGTTCCAGTACAAATTTCACCCCTCTCAATGAATGGACATGTCCAGACAAATGCATCCCATTTCCTTTTCATTCATACCCATTTCGCAAACCTGGAACTGTTGAGATGAAATGAACATGTTTAATTGAAGTATACGGAACGATTGGGAATAGTTCCGACAGTGGACATTGTTCCAGGAACTAATGCCGATTTAATTTATAAGCAAAGTATTTTTTTTATGCTTAGGTAAAAAATTAGCACTAGAAACAGGTGTAGCGTGTTTTCTGATTATCTCTTTCATATTTTTAGTGCACTTTATCATTTCTATTGTGTCATATTTTTAATCATTTAGTACTTCCTACCAACTTGTTATTATACTTATATTCACCCACTATTGAAGTTGAATGACATATGACAGAACAAAGACAACGGACAAGTGCCAGACCAATAAATTGGTAAGGTGTAAAGATGGCATTAAGTTAAAATTATTAATTAAATAGTATTCCATGAATTTAATTAATAGATACGGGAAGAAAAATGTTCAACAATGAATTAAGTTCAGATATGTAATAGAGTACATTCTTTTCAATTAAAAGAAGCCAATACACGATAGCAGTTGAGTGCAATTATCCGTTTCGCGTCTTCTATACAAATAATATTTAACAAAATATAAAAAAAACTAGTTTGTTTTGTAGTTGTCGCTTTGTGTTTCCTTATCAATTGCGGTTCTTATAATATATGTTAGAGTCTGATGAGCACAAACAGCTGGCAATCATTCTGATAATTGCGATATAGAGTGCTCATAACATATAAATAACATTTTTTTTGCAACAAATGAGAATTGTTAGTGATAATTTGAGCCGAAAGATTAACAGCTTCTTTCACAAAAGAGGTAAGAAAATAGTAATTAGTAAAAATATAAAACTGGAAATCAAGATTCCACTTCCATAATCAAATGCAAGTAAGCCAAAGTGTAACCAACAAATTATCGTGTGATGTGAGATCTTTAACCGACTACAGACACAAAAGAGTAAGTGATACTACTAAGAGATACGTATTATTTCAACGATGAATAAGTCTGCAAAAAATGTGCCGATAACAAGTTCTGTGCCACAGAAGAACGTCATAAATTCTATTATGAGTTTTTTACCTGATAATCGCCCAATCACATCTTTACAAATTGTCGAGGATTTTGAAAAGTAAGTTTAATGCCCATATAAAAATAAAGTAAATAATTCGATTTGTTCTAGATGTCCACGAAATTTTACTCCAGTACATCGTACTTATGATCAGGATTCTGATGCAGACCTTTGGCGAGAAAATAGTATTATATTCGGAAGACAAACGGCCCGGTATTTATGTCTCTCCAAAATAGAAGGACTGCGCGAGTACGTTGTTGAAACTCTCAAGTATGAATATAAATAACCGTTTAGCCCGTTAAACATATGTACATATTTTTCTATCGACTCTTGAAGGGTAATATCAGAAAAGGAATTGCCACCAAAAGAATTTTCGTTACTCTCACGTACAGCTGATACAGACCAAAAAGCTTGGAGGAAACGGCAAATTGCTTACAAGCTTTCAAAGCGAGGATCTATATCACAGGCTGTGACTGATATTATACTCTGCTCAAAGCTAAAAGAGGCGCCGGAAGGATTCAAATTGGCTGGGTAAGGGTGTCGCTGTGTATGTATATCACGATTTTTTGTAAATTTTTTTTCTTAGTGAGATAAATGGAATATTGATATGCTATAAGACCGAATCGCTTAGCAACGTTCAGTCCGCACTGGCATTGCCTCAGCAGCTACCAAAACAAGTTGATACCAATACAAACAGTACAGAAGTGGAAAAGGCTTTAAAAAGGTTGAATCTTAATCGACGATCAAATCAGCCGGTACGTAGGTCATTCACAATTTACGTTTTACTCATTTAAGTATAATGTTATAGAAAAAAATACTCCAATTTGTAGAACATATTTCTTAATATGGTTGTGTGAATTTGTTTACTTTATTTTTTTACAAATAGTAGCCTATACAATAAATTATTTACTATACAATTTGATTGGATGATACAGAGGACGGTAACGCAGTCCTGAAAGAGTTCAGGAGGTTGATGGTCGAATTCAAAGTGTTTGCAGTTGAATTGTGGTTTAACGATTCTTATTCAGATGCATTTTTCTCTCGTTAATGTACGCTTGTAGTGAATTCGTTTAGGTTGTTCGTGATGTTGTGATATGACCTG
Organism: Eristalis arbustorum; assembly: GCA_916610145.1. Classification (NCBI taxonomy): domain Eukaryota; kingdom Metazoa; phylum Arthropoda; class Insecta; order Diptera; family Syrphidae; genus Eristalis; species Eristalis arbustorum. The sequence continues at coordinate 56,267,556 of OU744320.1, read as the reverse complement.
AGGAAACATGTTTTTCATGACTTATATCCTCGTTTTGAGATGCTGCACATAAGCTCCCAGCAGGTTGGCATATATCAGAGGTTTCAAATATGAGTGCAAAATTAGAGGCATCACATCAACTGCTTCCTTTCCCTGGTTTCCAACTCTGGGACCCAGTATAAAATTTAAATGCCCACCAATCTTGTTTCTGACCGGTTCTAGTGATGGGCATGTTGGTTGCGCTATTTAACCCCTTTCAGAATTCCAAGGTTATCGGAACAAATTATCATTTCTCCGGACCAATTTTGAGCTAGGTTTATAGCATTTTCAATCGCTGCAATTTCCACGATGTAGCTTCCTGCTGTTAGTTGTCTTTGATGAAGGGTTATCATTTGGCCACATTATTGGTCATGAGAATGCTTTTGTGCACGACCATCAGTATAATGAATCCTTTCTGGGTTGAAAGATTCTATCATTTGTGCGTTTAATATTTTAATGATGTCGCTTATAGTAGCGTTGTTTCTGTAGTTGGCGATGCTGGTGTCTATAAGAAGTAGGTGCCTTTCTATGGTTATTTGGGATCTGGTCTGGTAAGCCCTAAATTGCGTTCGACAATGCCATGGTCACCTGATGAATGTATGGTCTTTGTCCACATATATTTATATTAAGTTAAATTTATACTCTTGTCGACTAAGTAAAAGCTTGTATTCCTTTTTCTCCGTGAATTAAGAAATTCCTGTCTGTACCATCTTGTGGCGTGTGCACTTGCCTCTTCCTGTGCACCGTGCAAACAAAAAGGAAACAAAAACAAGTGCTGTGTAGTGAAGTGCCTCTGTGTCTAGTGTAATCAGTCCGCTCTCTTTCTCGTCGCTTGTTTTCATAACATATACCATATATTACAAAACAGCTGTGTAAGGGCTAAGTGAAACACAGGTTGACTTGAACCTAGATATAGCTTGGTGAGGCTTTTTTTTACAATACAGCCTCTGTTTCAATCCGGAATTTAATTTTCTGTGGTTGAAATCTTTTCGTCAACGCACTGGACCTGTTTCTCACTTCTCATCCTGATCAATATTCTCTAGACATCTTGTCGCCTATATGCTCGTTAGACCACTGTCGTATCAGCTAAATTCTCATTGTCGAACAAATTAAGTGTCTCACTGAAAAGTGGATGCAATCTTTGCACATTACATGCGAAAGCAAAATAGTTGCGCTTGATATTTCTAAGGCATTTGACATAGTTTGGCAACAAGCTCCTCTGTTGAACATGCGTGCTTATGGTGCTATATTGGTGGCGCTACAGCCCGGAAAGGGCCAGGACCTAGCTTCTCACCCAACCACTCGTGTTGTGCGTGCTATTGTTCTCTTACGAGTGGAAAGAACTAGACCAGCAACACTGATACGGACCTATCAGATTATTAATGAACGGCTTCAGGCGGGTTAACAAAACGGCAGAGAAGGTCTAATACGCGATGTTAGGAAGACTAATCCATCGATAGTAAAAGGGGTCTCCTTTCTTGTGGATCGGGCAAACGATACTAAGATTCCACTCCTCAGATCATATCTTACAGATGAGCTTGTGCATGCGCCCTACCAGATCATCTTCAGCTGCCTTAAATATTTCAGCGGACTTCAGTCTTGATATTGCTATCTTGACCTCGTCTAAGGCTGGAGGACGGAATTCTCGTCTGTCCAGATTGAGTGGAATATTCTGCCTGACAGCGGTATTTTGGTCCTCATCGCCGTTTAACAGTCTACAGAAATGATTTTTCCAGATTCTCAGTATCGACTGCGACTCTACTACCAGTTCTTCATTTCCATCCCGACAGGCTTCTGTTCGAGTTTTATATCCATTGGATAATTGTTTTACCCTTTGATAAAACTCTCGGACGTCATTCCTGCCATAACACCTCTCCATCTCCTCGACCGAGCGCTTCTCGTGCTCTTTCTTTTTTCTTCTAAGAAGCCGGTTCTCTTCCCTTCTCTTCTGTTCGTAGATCTCACGAACAGCCCTCCTTGTTCGATGGAGTGTTGCCTTGTAGGCTCCCTGCTTGGCTGCATGTGCCTGCCTGCACTCGTCGACAAACCATAAGTTCCTTCTAGATGGTGTCGTAAAACCCAGCACATCAGTGGCAGCTTCTTGACAACGACTCCATTCTTCATCGATGGTTTGTGCAGTTGGTGTCGAACTTACAGAGAGTTTCTGGGAGACTCGGTCGGCAAAGATCCTAGCAGTCTGTTGCGATTGTAGCTGCGAAGTCAAATCGTAGTGTTCTTTCTCGACTCCGTTCTTCTCTTGATATCCTGACTCTTACCTTGGCTACAACAAGGAAATGGTCCGAGTCAACATTGGCTCCTCGGAACGTTCGAACATCAAGAATACTGGAGGAGTGTCTGACGTCGATCGCAACGTGATCAAACTGGTTTACGGTTGATTGATCTGGGGACCGCCAGGTCCTTCTATGGATGTTGAGGTGTGGGAACCGCATTTCAACAACAGAGAGATTACGTCCCGTGACAAAGTCCACCAGTCTTAGTCTGTTACTGGACGTGGTGTCGTGTAGGCTGTGTTCCCCGATGACATTAGCAAAGACTTCTTCTTTAACCAGCTTAGCGTTGAAATCTCCTAAAACGATCTTGGTGTCGAAGCTGGGCATTGATCCTATGTTCTTTCTAGGAGATCATTTGCCCTCTGTAGGGGCGTAAGCGCGAATCAGGCTGATGTTGCCGAATTTAGCCTTGATACAGATTGTTATGAGGCGTTCGCTCTTACAGACATAGCGTAATACTTTTTGCCTAAGTCTGCCTAGAAAAACAAATCCACATCCAAATAAGTGTCTCTCTCTGCTGCAATAACCGTAGTAGATGTCGCATTTTTTCATCCTCTTCTTGCCCGGGCCATTCCATCGCACTTTCTGGATGGCGGTGATATCTGCTTTATAGCAGTCAACGGCCTCCGCGAGTTCTTCGACTGCACGTGGCCTGTTAAGAGACCTTATATTCCACGTGCAGAACCGAAAAGCATGTTCTTTTGTTCGTTCGCTTGGATCATCAACAGTAAATCCGTCAGTATCCGAGGCAATTGGTTGTCTCTGAACATGTTGCTTTTTACGTGGTGAGGGCGTTAATACCACGCACAACCCCCAACCGGGAGGCCAGGCCTGGATGACTCCGGTATCGGTAACCTCGCTGAGGTTGTGAGTGCCGCCGTTGACCCTATATGATAGAGTTTCTCCGCCGCCAACTCTACTCCAAAATCCCGACATGACCTTGAAGGCAACCTTTCAGATCTGAGCTCCGAATATGTCAGAGTAGCTCTAAAAAAGGGTGTACCAGGTAGCTCTGGATGTCGCTGTTGGCTCCTCCACCGCCATCCATAAAGAGAGATGAATACTGATACAGACTTCTGCAGTCTCCCCCTCTCTCGTTTGCAGCCGCTAATGACGTCCCACGGTGGTTGGTTACCCCATCTTCAGTCGAAGGTGCTCGGCTCCCGGATTTCACCACGGGGAGGTGAGCGTTGGAGTTCATTGACAGAAGCTAAGTGCAGACGCCTGTGCCTACATAAGTCGCTAGTCAACGCTTCGAAATCCAGCACCTTCAGCTTTTCATATTCGTTCCAAAACTCACGATCCTGCCCTTCAGACTTAGTATTTGTTCAATTTTCCTATCTTGGCAGCATATTTAAGTCGAGATACAAGAAATATTTCCTCCGATTTGGCCATCATTGGGCGACATCGACATATTTGTGCATGTCCCTTGTGCACACTTGAAATGACGTTTTCGTAGGTGCTTTAATCGAGTCTGAGACACTTTTACTCATTGTGCGACATCGATATTTTCGCCCAATGAGCCCAAACATTATTATGTAGACATACTGCCAAGAAAACTAAGGAGAAAACTTGGCGCTCTAGACATTCTTATTGGTATTTAACTTACATCTTAACGTTATTACCCTATTAAAAAAACCTAAACCTTACAAAACATGGCCTAACTTAATCTATGTTCGTAACATTACGGACGTGTACACAAGAGCGTGAGTGCTATGCATAGCTGGAGTATATACCATATGTATGTATACATATGTACATATAAAGGTGGCGCAACAGCCCATAGAGGGCCAGGGCCTAGCTTCTCAGCAACCACTTGTGTTGGCGTGCTATTGTTCTCTCATTAGTAGAAGGGACCTACAGTTTTTTCTAGACAGGAAATACTCTCTGAGCATTGCGAGTGTATACATCCATCCAAGTAGAGGAATGTTTCAAGTGAAACAAAGCCGTTTTGGCGCACCTTTTCATGATACATATAATTGGGGTAATAAATATAAATAATATATATAATATCTTTGTCAAAATATAGAAAATTATCCAACCAAATACCAAGATATCTAACTACAGTTTTCACGCCTAACTCTCTAGCCTGCCCTGTGGGTCAACCATGACGAACTTCTTGGCTAGCGGTTTATGGAAAAGGAGAGTTTCACACTTCTGGAAGTTGATAAGTAGCTTCCAGTCATATCAATATTCCAAAGTGTTGTCGATTTTTTTATGTAAGTCTTTTAAGGAAAAGGCCCTCTAACCAAACGGTGTCGAACGCCTTCTTTAAGTCTATCAGACAGGCACCCGTACACTTTTTCTTATTTTTGTTCCATTGAATGCCGGATAACAGCTTTGACGCGGCACGTGGTGCTTTAATGCCCCGACCTAAAACTAAACTGGTTGTCCGGCATAATATTGTTGTCCTCGACCAACGTTTTCAGGGCTCTAATAATAATCTTTTCGAAGACGATACTGATGCAAGGAACAAGGCTTATCGATCGCAGGCTTGACGGGATGCTTTTGTCTTTGTCCCGTTTAGGGATTGATTGCACCACATCAGTCTTCCATCGTTCCGGATAATATGCATTACTGAGCGCTCTTAACCTTCTCCTGGGTCAATATCGATTGAGGTCTGTAGTTGTTCGCTGTCATTTGTTCTGGCAAGTCTAACGGTCTAAATGTCTTTTTGATCTTTTCTCCGGAACATTTTATTTACTTTATTGCCCCAGTGCAAGATTAAAGCTAAATTGTAATTAATTTTTATTAGTTGTTGAAGGATTTTGATTTCAGACTTCAGAGATCTGTCTTCCGGACTTCTTGGGTCTGTAGACCGTCTGTGCAGGAGTTTAAGGCTTAACAGCAGTCCACTTTTATGCACCTGAAGAGTGTCGATGGTGGTACAAACAAACATCGATGTCATCGGAGTGCACTATCTTCGGAATTGTTTTGTCCATTGTACGTATTATGGCTTTATCCATTCGTCTGAGGTAACCGTCAACCTCTTCGTTCGTAAGGTTTCTGATCCTTGGTGGATTGATCGCACTCGCTCGGAGTTCAGTGGATAAAGCCCTGGAGAAACGTGGCCAGCAAGCCTTATTTTAATTAAAGGGTTATATTACATGTGTTTCTATCAATGTCAGGTTAATTCAGTTGTCTGTCCAACAACAGTAGACCCAGATTATTCCCTTCAGGGAAATGATGGTATCTCGGTTGCAAGCAGGTCTACCTCAACTCATCATGCTCCCTCAACCAGTTGCAATTACTAGTGCAACCCTGCTATGATAAAATAGTACCTTTTGTTTGTTTAGTTTGGTGGTTAACTCAAGGTAATTTAGATCGTTAATCTCCCTGCGACACAAACACCTTGTTAACTTTTTTACCTTCTGAACGAATCCTTTCAGAGTTAACGGTAAAGGTTATCAGTCTATGATCCGAAAAGGACGAACTATCTGAAACCTTCCAGCGTTTAATTATAAGGTTAATGGATAGGTATCTTAGCGGTAGGTCAATGACCTTCTATCTGATACTGCCAACAAATATTTTTCATGATTTTTAATAAATAATAAATGAAAATAATATGAAAACTTACTTTTGCTTGGTAGCCTGTGGCCTTGTGGGTATGTGCATTGAACCCAACCTCGACGTCGTAGGTTCTCGATTCCTGCTCTGTGCGTCAAAAATAATTTGTACGGCTTCACCTCTTTCGAGTCACTGACAATGCTCAGAGAGTATTTCCTGTCTAGAAAAAGCTTCTTAAACTTTGCCATTCGAGGTCGGCTTAAAACTCTGGTCTCTTCCACTCGTGAGAGGTACGCACACTGCGAGTGGTTGACTTAGAAGCTAGGCCCTGGCTCTCTATGGGGTGTAGCGCCACCTATATTAATATTATTATTATAATAGAAGACTAAGTTCTCGTTTAAAACGCACTTAAAATATATAATCAAAAACTAGAGGATGATTGGTTTCTTCTACAGAATAAGAAACAATGTGTTGAATATTGTTCGTCGATACTATTGCAGTGCGACTGACATATGTTAGATAAGCTTATGTGGATATCTTTAGCAAAGAACATTTTGTTAAGGTATGATGTCTTATATTTAAATTAAAACTTAATATGTTTCTAAAATATCTACAAAAATATTTAAGATATGCACGGACCATATATATTGAGAAACTACAATGATTTCAGACTAGTGCAAATATAGCACAGCATAGTCTATTTTATAAGGATTGTCAACTGGTTAAATCTGGCACGATTCTTAGCCAACTGCCTCGAATTTCCTTCTCCATTTTTGTGCGGCATCGGAGGACTTTTCTCTCGAAAAGACCAAGGGCTTCTTCACCCACTCTTGAGATAGTCTACCCATAGAGAATGGTCTCTACTGCTCATTTGCCTCTTGAGCCCAAAGAAACAATGATGGGCCAGAAGTTATTCCGTGTCAATGTCGTTCGTGTATGCTAGCAATTGTAAGGATTTTCGGAAGATCGTGCCTCTTGTGCTGGCGTGTGGGTTCTGCACGACCTTCTCAAGTACGATGATGAAAAAATTACATGACAGCGCGTCGCCTTGCCTAAAAGCTTTATTCACAATTGAAGGTCTCACATTACCGACCTTGAGAGTTCGTCGTCGATTTGCATCTCTTAGGTTTAGGATCTGCCGTCCCAGGTATGAAACCGCACTGATAAGGAGCTATCAGTTTATTGACACATGGTTTCAGGCGCTTACACAAAGCGTCAAATAAGATCCCTTATGTGATAATTACGAGACTTATCCCTCGATATTTGACGCAGTTGAGGGGGTCTCCTTTCTTGTGGATCGGTCAAACGATAATAAGATTGCACTCGTCGAGCATGTTTTTCTCAGACCATATGTTACAGATGAGCTGGTGCATGCGCCCTACCAGATCATCTCCAGCTGCCTTAAAGAGTTCTGCAGACGTCCGTCTGCACCAGCAGCTTTGTTGGACTTTAGTTTCGATATCGCTGTCTTGGCTTTGTCTAGACGGGGGCGGAATTCTCTCCTTGCGTGGAGCGGAACACCAATATCTGACTGACAGCGATATTGGTGTATTCAGAAAGGAAGTGATCCTTCCAGATTCTCAGTATCGACAACTTGTCCCTCTTCGTTCCTACAGGCTTCTATCCGATGTTTATAACCTTTGGATACTACTCTTTCTTTGTAGGTCAACTTGACCTTTGTATTTACAGGGATCGTTGCTTGCATGTCGCCAAGTGGAGAGCTATCAACTACTTTTCCCTCTACATGTCCAAGCCATTGTTTAATTCATTACCAAGTGATAAAAAGAATATTCATTCAATAATATTCAAACGTAATGTTTTAATATTATACATACTAAATGTCATATTTCACGTAGTTGAAGAACTAAAATGTACAAATAAGAATACGTAATCTAGCTTAAGTCAAATTTGGTTGTACTACAATATGCAATTTAAATAGCTGAGTTCTGCTAAGTATAGTAAAGATGATTTCATCAATCATTAGAACACTTCATAATATCTTATGTAGAATGATTTTGTTTTTATTAATATGCAATGTAATGTTTTTCAGCTACCGCCTTTGCCACAAACGTCTGAACATGATTACGAAGAAATTCAAGCTTCTTATCAAATCTCACCCATGCGGCCGGCACCAAAGCCACCAGCGCATGGCAATTTCACTGGAGTCTGCGGATCTGCACATTTTGTTGGTACCCTAGGAGCATACTCCGAATTAGAAGGTGTTCCATTTACTTTGCATCCAAATTTGCAGAAAAACATTGAAGTATACATAAGAGAAGTCTATTAATTTTTTCGGGCAAAATATATCCATATTTCTTCTATAATTCTAGGTTCCATCACTGCCAAATGTATCCATATCATTAGTTGATCTCGATTATGACTTCCAGTTAGAGCGCCAAATATTATGCACGATGAAATCTTCGGCGTCCAAGAATCCTTTTTTTCAGTGAAAAAGACATGCATGAAATGAGCTTGAGACTAATGTTAAAGAGATAATTAATTAAATTTTAAAATTTGGTTTCAGTAATTTTCGTATATACATATACATATATAAAATAGAAAAAAATAATACTAATGTATTAAATATTTGAATTGTATTGTCGCCGATAAAAACCTACCTTAATGTATCAAAAGTTATGTACAATGATGTTCTCAGAACATAATAATCAAAACATAAATTCAAATACAAATGGAAACAAATATAAATACACGTTCAGTTACCGAGTTGCAGTTATTTTATAAGTTAAATCATTGTGCCTTGCATTATCATTTAGTTGTATACTACAATATCAACATCAACTTTAAAATCTGTCGAGAGAACTTTTATGATTTTCTATCAAATTATTCTTAAACTCTTTCTTATTATTTTCAAGGACAATTTGTGAATATTACAACACATCAAATTATTCTTAATATTCGTATGTTATATTTTATTCAAATGGATAAAGGATATTGAATCAGGATAATAACTGTTTTTTAAAGTGAAGAATATATGATACATTTTTTTAAATGTACATGTACAAAAGTGTAGCCCCCGTCGAGGAGTTCATTATTAAATGCCTATACTATCCATTTTCTTATTTCATTCATGTATTTGGCTTGCTTAATTTAAATTGAATATTTTTTCCAGCATTAATTGCTCATTTATCACAAAACATCTGTTTTGCGAGTTCGAAATAGTCAGCCAGTCATTTTTCACGATCCATATGGAAAGTGAATAATGTGAGTGATGTGAATCTCAGATACGCCGTATTCCACGATAGGGGTTTTTGACTTTGAATGGTTGAATGTAAGTGTATATTAAAATCATTTTAATATTCAAGTGCAAATAAAGTTTTATGTAACAAAATATTATTCCAGTGTAGAAAAGTACAGCTGGAAGAATAAAGTCGTTAAAAATGTATTCTATTGAAGATGGCTATACGATATATATAAAATGACTTAAAAGCATAGAAATAAAAACGTTTTGATTTATCTAAACAATATAAGATTATTTGTTAGATCTAAACTTAATAAGTTTGTAATGAGATTTTAAATTAAGTTTAAATAAATATATACATACACGTACAATAATTAAGAAATCACTACATTATGAAAAAGAGGGAAAGTAGCCTCCCGACAGCTGACCTCCTCGTGGTGGGACGGGCACATGTTTGGGGTGTAAGAAATTATCTTCATGTCAGGTTAAATAAACTGAGCTCGGATACCGCAAAAAATGGGCCCCATTTGGGGAGTCTGGTGGTGGGTGTGTACCCCTCGGCATCTTGTCAGGCGTAGCCCGAAGAAGGTACGAATAACCCGACAATCGCCTCGTGAGCCACTACGGAAGTGTGGGAAAGATACCCATGCAGTATTATATAATATCCGTCCGGAGCCGTCTCAACACCGCAGGTTCGGTCATCCTCTAATTCTCGAACCAGGAGGCTCGGATTCGAAGACGGTCTTAGCTTGTGCGCTCGATGTGGCCTAGCCAGTGTAGTCGATGGATTTTTGCCTCCCGGACTACATCCACATACTTGTACAGCTGGAAGAGTTCGGCGTTGTGTCCTCCATTTATCTTCCTCGCAAACGGGACGGAGCAGACCATTATTTTGGTTCCTTCGTTTTGACAAACCAAAGTAGCATCGGTTGTCAAGGACGATTCTACGTCCGATCTCCACTACGATGTCATTCGTGGAGCTTACGTTTGCACCGTGGTAGACAAACTCCTTTACTACGTGCAAATTGTAGCTGTCGATTGTGACGTTTTGGCCTAGGTGGTGTGCGGCGGATCGTTTTTGCTCAACAGCATATATTTTGTTTTGTCCTCATTGACCTTAAGACCAGCTCATTTCGAATGTTCCTCAAATGCCGTGAAAGCTTCCACTACGGCGCGTTGGGACCGCCCGATGATTTCATCTGCGGGTCCCAAAAGCCACACACGACACCTATTTGCCAAAATCTGGTGCAGGTTTCGAACGGTTCAGAGGTTTTTGAACCGGAATGCACTGTGCATCGCGTAAGTGTTAGCGTGGTACGACATGACCGGATTCATTTTCCCCGAGATCACGAATTCTACTTCGTATATCTCCTTGCGATAAATGCTATCGTATGCAGCTTTAAAATTGATAAAGAAATCAGTCACCGTCTAGCTCTTGTACCATACACATCGGTTTGTTCACTCGACTCACAATAAAAACCGTTTAGATCGCAAACAATTTCCTTTCTCTCTTTTGCACCGCCCCTAGCCAATGCGTTTGCAGTGTTTTTCTACAATAACAACATGGCCCCAGGGCCAAAACAGAAACTGGGTCCGTTTTGGCGGGCTTTCGAAGGGCGAAAATTAACCACTCACGTCGATAAGCATTTTCGCTCTTAGAAAAGCTATTGACGCAATTAGCACCGAATACGAGCAAATTTTCCAACTCAGAGATGGTAAAATCTTAATTTTAGTAAAAAATCAAAAAATTGCAGATATATTCCTGTAAAAAAGAAACCTTTCGGGGTTATGTCCCGTGACTATAACACTGCACAATCAGCTTAACGCCTCCAAAGGTATAGTTTACGCACTGTGGCTCACAAACGTTCCCGTACCAGGAATCGTTTCTGAAATGAAGTTGCAAAACGTCACAGACGTTTACAATTTCACTAAGCCCATCGAGTCAACTGGGCTTATGCTATTCACATTGGATGTATTCCAACCCCCGGACACAGTGGAAATTGGTTGGTACAATGCCAAAGTTTCTAAGTACTTCCCAAATCCCATGCGATGTCGGAATTGTCAGATTCTAGGACACACCACAAAAAAATGTACTAACTCCCCAATGTGCCACATATGTAACTTGCCACCTCATGTCAATTCCACTTGCATCCGTCAAATGTGCGCAAATTGCCTCGACTTCCATACATCTTACTCAAAGGACTGCCCAAAATTCATTCAAATGAAAGATATATTAAAAGTTAAAACCAAAAAAGTGTTCCATGGCAGACGCAAAACGTTTGTACGAAGAACAAAACCATATACAAACGAATATGTAAAATTCATTTGCAAATGTAGCCTACCCTAACCGTCGTTAATGTAAATACATTCGCACAAGCAAATACACTTCACAAAACAATAGCACACAACAACCTTGCCCACAACGTCAAACAATTCAATCACCAAAACTCCCCAGGGAACCTTGGTGCTTCAACTTCTAAACAGCGGGGTCCTAAAACCGATCACCATCAAAAACCAATCAAAAAGAGAACGCCGTGTGCTTTATCTCTTCAAGACACACATTGTGCGTTTCAATCAAATCCAATAACACCGAGATACTCTTCAGGATACTTTCGGAACTTTCCGCATAACCTAAGGGCCAAACAGGGTATAGCTCTTAAAAAGAACATACCTCATGTGCAAGTAAATATTAACTCTCATATATTAACCCTCGCGGTACAGATTAAATTATAAACGAAATTCACTATTCTTTCGATTTACATTCCACCTAAGCAAACTTTTTGCCAATCTGACCTTGAAAACATCGTAAATCAGATACAAACACCTCTCGTGGTATGTGGGGATGTAAACTCGCGGAGTACTCTATGGGGTTCCCCTGCGTCAAACCGGTAACATAATTGGAGACTTCCGATGAATGGTGGCTCTCCTACTCATTTTTCAACACACAACACTTTCACTCATGCTCTACCTCCTTGTATCCCCAACTCCTTGGCATATACTAGAGGACCTTCATAACAGTGATCACTTTCCCATCTTAGTACAAATTCAAACTGGCACAAACAAATCCAAAATGTTCCCGTGTTTAAAATTTAAAATCTGGCCGATTGGGCCCCTTTCAACCTTTAACTATCGAATACTTAAATGATAGGCCTCCATCTTCATACATAAACAAAGAAGCCGCAGTTCTGCAAAAATCGATTCGTTACGCGGCCAACATTTCTTTTCCTCAAAACTCCCCCACTCCTATTACCAGATCAGTTCCCTGGTGGAATCCAGTTTTCAAGAACCTGAGAGAGGAAAAATTGAGACTTTTTAAAATACTCCAAAAAACATCCTACGATGTCCAACCCTATTGCCTATAAAAAATCAAACACTACGTTTAGAAGAGAAATTAAAATGAGGAAAGCCAAATCGTTATCAGAATTTACTTCGGCAATCAACCCTGATTATCCTACCAGTAAAATCTGGCATAATATCCGGTGTCTTACGAGTAACTACGTTCCCCGTTCGATAAAATGCATACACACGCCTACGGGTCTAATTTCATCTGGTATATGCATAGGCAAATTCTTCGCCTCTTCCTGGTCTAGCCTCTCCAGCGACAACAACTTTTCTCCAGCATTCGTTGACTTGAAATTCAAAAACATTTGTTACTCGCCAGTCCTAGTCCCTGGGGAAACAAATTGAAACTCGAATAACGCACACAGAACTGGAATATTGTTTAAGTGCTTTAAAAGGTAGAACCCCAAGTAGAGGCCGGATTTCCTATCCTATGATTAGAAATCTACCACCTGAAGTTAAATCTAGGCTTCCTGTTTTGTACAATGAATTATTTTAAACATCAGTACCATCCGACCAATTGACTCCAATTTCTCTCATCCCATCCATGTCGACAGTTCTAGAAAAAATATTTGCAAAACGGCTCTTCTGATTCCTAGAAACAAAAAAACTTTTTAACATTAATCAAGTGGCCTTCAAAGCTAATAGGGGCAGTGCGGATTTATTATTATATATGGACCATTATGTATCAAATACTCTGTCATCCCACAATAACGTATCTATTTTATCATTAGATTTCATAAGAGCCTTAGACAGAATTGGAATTCACCTAATATTAGACAAACTTCGCTATTAAGGGTGTTGGCCCCAAAATATACTGTTTTGTCAGATCATTTGTTTGTGTTGAATAGGAATATCTGTTAAAATTAACAATACCTTCTCTGCGACGTACCCACTGAACAATGGCATACCCCAAAGATTACCTTTGTCGGTAGTACTTTTTTAATCGCATTTAACGACATAAGTGCCTAAGGAAGTACAGCAGGATCATTGCACCTACGCCGATGACGTCTTCATCTTGTGTAAACACAATGACTTAGAAACAACCCAAAAAGGTGTAAACACCTAAACATATGCCGAAAATTGTCCTGTCCTAAACTAAATTTAGCAATGAACAATGTAAATATAGAAAATGTAGATAATTTGGATATCCTAGGCTTAAGATTTAATTGTGAGTTTAGTTGGAGACCCCACTGTTTGTACCTAAAAAATAGCCTAGCTTCAAGATGTAACATTGTAAAATATTTATCGAAAGGCAAATTGTGATGCATTGCATTCAGCATTGCGGTAACATGGGTTCCAAATTGCACTGGCAATCCCAAAATGCAACGAAAAAGTGACGGGCACTAATGCGTGTACGGATCGTGAAGTTCTGTGGATTCAGCACATAAAAAGCAAAGAATGGAATTGGCTTATAATATATGCAATGAAAAGTTCAATTAAGGATCAAAAATTACTCTTAAGCTCTTTTGTTTGGATGATCTTTTCAAAATAGATTCTTGAGCGCAATACACACCACCAATTGAAGTTATTTTTCTAGTGAAAGTTAGAACTGAGCATTTAGTTATGCTGAAATGTAAACCGTTTCGGGTGCACCAATTATTGTATTTTTTTGAGATCATATTATAGTCGTAGCGTATCAGTAACGGAGTTGTATATTTTTAATTTTCCCTGCAATAAAAGACAGACAGACAGAATTGATAAACAAAAGGAAGAGAAGTGGGCCAACATGACTACCTTAAGAGACGCCCGAGTAATTCAGCACTTCGGCAGAATTCATTCTTAGCAAATCTACAAACGATACAAACTAAGAAAATCATCGAACGGAATTACGAACTTTGACGTAAGTAACTTCTCGTCGAAAAACATACAAATGGAATGAATGGTAAGGGTTGTAAGCGAATAAATGTAATTTTGTAAGAACAGTATTGGATGAGAATAAAAATGAAATGAAATTCGAGGGATATTGGCTCTATTCCAATTCTCTACTCGGCTGTATTCAAATTTGAAATGAGCGAGAAAACGTATAACATTTCATATTATAAGTACTTCATTGTTCAGTATGATGCAATGGAATGTTTCAATGATTTTAGTTGAATGAACGATTTTTCATTCGTTTGTACTTTGGACAGTGAATGATTCATTCACTTGTATGATGGAAAAAGGTTTTTGAGATGTTTTATTTGTGATAATTATATACCGAGGACTAGGCTTCCTTAACTCTAGTTTTAAAAGAAGGGGATAATGTTAGTTTCATCGAAGAACTCCAGAAGTATGGATATTTGTACAAAGCATTTTAGAATTTCCTAATTTCCACTTAAACTGTTAATAACTTTTGTTTATATTAGTATATTAGTTATATTCTTCTAAGAATGGATGTGTTTTGCTGCCAATTTGCCATGAGATCGGATTTGTTCAATTTGCGTGTATCGGAAAGTAGAACCGGAAGAAAGCTCTTTCTGAATGATCAAGCTTTACCAAACGAACAGAAAACAGTACACATTTTGCTCTTTTTTTAGCTTCTCATACCCAATCATACATGTACATATACTTATAACCGCTTTTAACATTAACACAGCTACTGTTCAATAAGTATAGAGATATTAATTTTCAACCATTTTTTTTCCTAGTCCATGGCGAACTTTTTAAAGTATAGGCTGTAAAAAATAGGATTGCAGTATAAATTCTCTCGCATTTCACACATTTTTTACACTTTTCCGGCATCCACGTTTTCACAGACAAGGCATGAAAAACGATGTCTGCTGAAAAACGTTGCATTTGCAATCTCTTTACTCATTTACTTCTGATTGTGGCCGCACACAAACCTAACCAACACAAACAACACAAGATCAGAGAAATCACTTCTCTGCTTGGTAAGGAGTTTTTGATATATTTGAAAACGTTGTTGTTCAGCCACAGAAGGGTTGAAATTGTGTGGAACTCCTCTCCGCCATCTTCTCAAATCGTTGATTTTGTTATTGTTATTCATAACGGTGCAAACGAAATCGCAGCAACCTTTGCCCAAACGTCGCTTCGACTGGGTCCCAGCGCCTGAAAAGTAAAATAATTCAATAAGACGTGGTGTCTGGATGTTTGCTTCCTTATGATGGAGGTTTTTTCCCTGTATGAATAAATTGATGAATATAGTATGAATAATTGAATATTAATATAATAATTATGTTGTTTCTAGCATTCGTCTATTTAGATAATACTTCAGAAGAAAGATAACCTTATAGCAAATCCCTGTAATATTTATATTCTGCGATAAAAATATATTAAAAAAATATATAATATTTGTAATACAAAGAAAGCATAATATAGTAATAATAATAATGGATGTTAGTGTACGCATATTTGTTCTTAAGCAAGAACAAGAAACTTGCATGACCTCGGGGAGGTCTCGCTGAGTAGATGCACCACAGAAATCGTATCATTTTCGTTGCATGAAGTGGAATATCTTTTTCTTTATTTGTCTATAACACTAGTCAAACACAAAAGCAATACATACTTCCAGGGACTCTGATTTAAAATATTGTATTGTAACGTGGACACAAATCACTCTCGAGCGCCATCTGGGGGATATATTCGAACACCATTCGGAGTAGTAGCAGAAATAAACTACTAGAGAGATATTTTGACAGCGTTTTTTCCCAGAGATAATGGAAGGAATTCATTTTCCACCAGGTTTCCACCGACACGGGGGACGAGAATACGTGTAAGCTCTTCGAACAGTCGATAATCTTCCCCTGTAAGCTACTAAGGTGGAATATTTAACGGTCGCCACAGCAATCACAATATCATAGCTAAAATTATTACAACTCAATGCAAATTCTAGAATTCAAACATTTTGAACTTTTACTACACGCACAATTTTAACGGTTTCAGTAGGAAAGTTTAATTTAAAAAAATGTATATTAATGCATCACGCCGAACCGTATCGAAGGCTTTTTCAATATCTAATAAAACTAATCCGGTGGACCCTTTAGATTGAAATTTATGTTTGACATGTTTCTTAATCCTTATGATTTGATGGTGCGTATTGTGCGAACTCCGATGATGAATGAAAGTTGGGGAGTTTATTATTCCAGTTAAATGATTGTCAATCCTTTCTTTGAATATCTTTTCTAAAAGTCTTACACTGCTTAGTAAGCTCATTGAACTATAATTGTTGACGTCATCTTTTGGCTTATCAATCGGAATTATCAAAGCTGTTTTCCAACAATCAGGAAAGTAGATGATTTTAAGGCATGCTTTAAGAACTGCAATAAGGTACCGTAAGTCTGTGAGAGGAAGGACTTTTAAAAGCGTATTGTTTATACCATCTAAACCAGGACCTTTTTTAGCTTTAAAGTTTTGATCATTGAGAAAGTGAAAGTAAACTTAAATCAGATATTTCAACATTTGTTTCTGAGAAACTGTCAATTGAAGAAGACGCTTTAGAGAAAGTAACAGGATCACTGAAATGCGCTGTGATCAGATCATTTTTTAAAAAGTCTCTGGCGAAATGGGTAACTTCATTTATCAAAGCTACAATTTTGGTTATTCCAACATCTGTTATTGAACTTATTTCTTTTGCAATGGTTTAGTTAAACATTTTGGTACTACAGAGGAAGCAGTCAGCGATTACGTATCCATTTTCTTCTTTTTCTCAGCTATATCTATAGTAAAATATTACTAGGAAGTTGTATTACTATCTTTCCTATAGTACTTAGGTATTGCGAAATCGGCAGTAAAGGCAGTAAAAGGCATACACATTCAATCAATTGGGTAGGGGTAGTTATAGGGGAAAAAATAACATTATTCAAATTGCAAATTATTTGTCATAAACAAGACTAAAGTAGAAGTACTTTAAGATTTAGATGTTGACGTAAGTGAATTCTGAATTCTAGAGGGTAAAGAAAAGTTTCGATGCACTTCGTTGTTATTATACAGTACTTTACCACAGCAATTAGCCCGGAGTCAGTTCCAAAATTGACGGCGGCTATTTAAATCACCACCAAGGATAACTTTACCTCGATATCGTTCTAAGAGTGAGCTATCTTATCAATTATGCCACTTGCAAGCCCGGATGTACCGAATGTACAATACGTCGAGACGATGAAAATTAAAATTTGGGTAAGAAAGAGATTTGTTTTCATTTAAGTGAGCTTCCGTAAGCAACGCAATATCAACTTTTATATCAATAATAAAAATAAAATTTAAATTTTTTTATTTGTTATGCTTCTTGCATTACATGTAATAATGTTAATGCAATTAATAGCTGGAGATGTGATTACATTGAATTGATCACTTTTGCTAAACAAGTTTGAAGCTTAGTTAATACTTCGTTTAAAAAGAGAATTTATCGCTTCATAAAGGGATAATTTGTTGCACGCATTGTTTTCTATTATGGACCTGGGTGGGTCCATAATACAAATGCCATGCCATGATACATAGAATACAAGGTAGTATATTCAATTGAGTTATTTGGTCACCATTTTCTATGAGAGAAGACATTTTCTCATGCAATGGAAACAAATTGTGGGGAAATATTGAATTAAATTCCGTATAAAAATAGTAAAATTCATTTATGCTCTTCTTTGGGGTATATATTGACTACTACTGATTGAATTAACGTACTAAGAAATTGTAGATATCTTCTTTCTACAAACTGCCTTTTTTAAGGAATTTTCCGAAATGTTGTTTTTAAAATTCCAATTATATCTTACATAAAAAAAGGTGGTTGACGTAATCTATTATATGACTTGTACTAATTTTAGATTGCGGTAAGTAACTGACGTTTAAAAAAGATAAGACACGGGAACGTTTGCGGTAATTAACTGACGTTTAAAAAAAAATAAGACACGGGAACGTTGGTTGGAAAGGTACAGCTTTCGAACGAGTGTGAAGAGAAGGAAAATGTGAAAGGGAGTAAGAATCGAAAGGTTTTTGTGGAAGTGGTGTTGTCTGCACGTAGATGAGGGGAACGTTTTAAACAAATCTCCAGATATTGTTTGCGACTAATGCAATTTCGTTCGCAAAATTTGTGTGGTTCACAGTAATTGGCGCAACGCATCACTTGTGGCTTGTGGCTGCCGGATCAAATACCACATGAGCTTTTTGTGTGACAATGCATGGAGACATGTCCATACAGCTGACAGTTATGGCAATATGTAATTTTTCTTGGCTTTTGTCCTTTAAAGTCCTAATGGACGATGGTTTGAATAAACTGGGATGATTTGTCTTCAGTTCGTTTAGATGTATTGCGCCATGTTGAATACACAGAATGTAAGTATAATTTTTAAAAATTATGTTAAGATTATCATTGCTTGTGATAATTTTCACGTCAATGTACTTTATTCCGGATGAAATAAGTTCTTCCTTTACAAATTTTTGACTTATGAAATCAAGTCCCGATGAAATTACTTCCAAATGTCGCGTTTCAGTTTAGATTTTATTTTCTTTGAGCTCCAAGGACGAAGAAATAATTTTTTAACAGAGCGATATGTAAACGTTCGCCTGTTGGTTTGATCACAACCAGAAATAAGAGAGCAAAGAGATATCCACCTTCGTCCACAAAAGAGAGCAATGTAAGAGTAGTGAAAATTCCTTGTATTTCACTTATACTTTTACAAATTCGTCAATTCGCCCCTGTAATGGCGGCCGATTCGTCAATTCACCAAAAAATGGTTTCCGATTTTTCAATTTTTGTGAAAAAATCGTGTGAAGTTGGCCGCAACCATGTACTAATGTGCTAAGAGGGTGAATAAAAATGTAATGCCACGTATTATTTACAGGAATAGTTTGCATCAATTTAATCCATTAGTGTAATATACAGCCTATTTCTATGTCATACGTGAGAAATTAAGTCACTTTGATAGCATTCATTAATAAATTCGAAAAAAGGTAAAGAATTAATAATTAAAATTTCTTAATTGTTAAGAGAAATTTTCAGATATTGAAACCAAAACTAAGTCAGACAAATAGTTCCAAAGAAACTGCTTATTTTTTTGATTAATGCAAATGTTTCAAAATTATATATATACCTCTACATAAGTGTCGGGCAATGCATTTTATAGATATTATTCATATTTGAGAAAAAAACGTACATTTATCTGTTTCTTCATTAATATCACCCTAATACTGCAGACGGAAAAGGAAAAAAAAAACATAAACAGGAGCTTAATAAATAATCATTGTGTTGAATACTTGACAGAGAAAATTTGAAAAATGTCGGGTAAACGAGCGAATTTTCAAATAAGACCTTCAATCCACCCCAATGCTATGGTTGGGGAAAAGGATCAGCTGTTTTCAAGAGCTCACGCGTATTCACAGACACGGCGCAAAAAGCTTATAAAAAACGCTGTCAGATGGAATCAAGGGGCAAGAGAGGCAAAAGATGGATATCTCTTTGCTCTATTATTTCTGATCACAACTATAGGGGTACGGTTAAGGATTACGTTCATTGTTATTACTGTTCATAATAATTCTTATTATTCAACATCGTCGAGTCTTTCGTATTTAAATTTAAATCAGAATGTTTGCTGGGATGGCGATCATCGCCTTCACCACAGTCATTATAAACTCGCTTGCTGGAAATGGTACTGTCACTAGGGAAACACGATTAGAAAAAATTACATTTGCACTCACTTACACTCACTTACTCACACTCACTTAACTGCTACCACAAAATTGATGAATATCAAACTTTTTAACGGACTAACCGATTTAGAAAGAAAATTAAAGAGATAGACTAATACCAAAATGCGTTACAACATAAGCGTGGCATTAACATCGGCGTGCATGTTCATCTTGATGATGATGTGATAAGTAAACAAAGCTCACTCGTTGAAATCTAAAACGTCTTTTTTCTATTATTATTTTTGTCAAATTGAACCGGTCATATTTATTTCACTTGCATCATTATTTGCGTCAATTGAATCAGCCATACATATTTGATATGCACATTTGTCAATTTTTCTCTTTTGGATTGACGTCTTGCGCTAACGCAACTAGTTCCAGTGATATTAATAATATACTTAATCATTAAAACAACAAGATATCCGAGATAGTAAGTATATTATCATAATCACATAAAACAATGTAGTAATGTAGATTATATTTAACAAAGAATTTTGATATTATTTCACCTAAATTTAGTGTTGTTCTCAGATCGTCTTACGCCTCCCACCATGCGACTTTTGGTAGTTGCCGCTAATCCCACGGCAACACGGAACCTATTTGCTCATATACAGTGAACTTCAAGTCTTAAGTTTACAGCATATAGCATAAAAAAGCAAATTCGAAAGGGACTTAAAAAAAATAAAAACTTAAATGCAATTCTCTCTAGTAATAAACAATGTACTCAAGCAAAGCAAAGCAGTATTGGGATTTAATTATTTTATTTACTTTTGACGCTCATTGTACATATATACTCCATATCCATCCTTTCACCGTATCGTACATGTGGTTGTTTGTCTTGTTTTGGGCAAGGGCGGTAAAATGTAAGAGGGGTTCGCAGTTATAGTTACTGGATGCATGCTATATACATGTGAGAAGGATATGGAGAATGTGTGTGAAAGGTGAATAACTTAGCACTTCATCAAATTTAGCAAGCAAATTTCCTGAAACACAAGGCTCTGAGAACAATGGAGCTTTTGAAAGAGAAAAAAGTTTGGGTCTTGTTATAGAACACCCAGAACAAAATTTCAGAAACGTTTTTTTTATATAGCGTGAACTATCTTGGTATTATACTCTCGTTGATTGTATCTACAGTACTCAGTGTGGTATACTCTATTTTTACGAACACTCGTTTCCGAATAGCCATTTTTGTTTAATGAACCCATATGAAGATACAATTTCACTTGCCATACCGCTGTTTGTCAGTTAAAATTTGAATTACGAATCGACAAATGCATTATGCGCAAACTATATTCAAATCCAGTTGACAGAACTGGTTATTGAATATTGAATATAATCTTGTGTATTATACCACGATGGGGTGCCGTTAATTCGCCGATCCTGTTCAACATTTTTTTGAGCGATCTGAAGTTGTCTTCCTCACGCAATTGCGTATGCCGACGACCTGATCGTGTACAGATCAGGCAAAAAGATGGAGGACATTCAATTCATTCATGACAGATTGCTGATGACTGGAAGTTGAATATCAACTTTCAGAAGTCGGAAACCATCCTGTTCAGGACGCCGTTGTATAAGGCTTCCGCGAAAACAAAAAAGAATTGGCGAAGTTTCTCTATTGTTGGACGACACGGGCAACCACTGGCGCAAAGGATTGTATTCAGATACCTGGGGATCTGGCTAGATCAGTATCTATATTTTAACAAACATGTAGATGCTGCTTTGGCCAGAGACCGAGGCGCTTTCGCTCTTACAAGGAGACTGTTTTAAAACAGCCAACTCGATGCAAGGGTAATCTGCAACATGGCCCTCGGCCAATGCGCACCTATGGCTGTCCCGTGTGGTTCGACGTGTGTGCAAGCGAATGAGGTCTTATACAACAGGGCGAACCTGATACGAGTGGACAATTTCCTGGTGAAGTTGATTCGAGGGTATACTGCGAGGGCGATGAACTCGTTTAATAACTTGATCTCGGGGGCTTACTACCCCAATGCTCGACATCACGAGAGAGTACGTGACAGCGACATCGTCCCTCCAGAAGCATTTCACCACCTAGACAGCCTATTACAAGATGTAAATGCGGTACCGCTCATCTACCACATAGCCAGGTCAATGGTGGATGGGTGACTCAACTACGACCGCTCTGTCATACAACGAGCTGAAGAAGGTGTCCTCCGTATCGGCGGTATCGGTATCGATGTTGCTAAGCAGCACCAAAAGTTCTGGCATCTGGGGAGCGAGGGAACTCTGTCCTCGAATCCTTTAGACCCCGGGTAGTTCAGCCCCGAATGCGGAGCGACACACATAGATAAGGGTAGTATAAGGTAGTTTGTAAGATAAAAATAAAAAATAAAAAAAAAAATTAAAAAAGCAAAAAAAAACAAAACAAAAATAAGAGCATGCACTTGTGTACTCATGTGGGTACTTATGTGTATATTAGTGTATATATTTGCAGGCATGGATATATACATGCGTATATTAGTTTATATATATGTGTATATGTGTGCATGTTTAGTTATTAAGTTTAGTTTAAGGTTATTTTAAGTTAGTGTGTAAGTTAGAATAAGTTTTTATCTAAATCATGTTCAGTTATTAAGTTGTTTTTCCAATTTTTCTTAATTTTAAATTGTTCTGTCACATTGAATTATGTAAACATTGAAACTTTAGTTTAAGTCGAAAGACATAGTTTAAGATTAAGTTTAGCTCAGTGTGCCCGCCTAGGGATAGTAAGTTAGCATTAAAATGATTGTACGTCTAATTAGTTTTACCCATTTTCGTCTAGTATGAAAGCGAATTATGAATTTATAAATAAAAATTAAGTTAAAAACATATAAAATTATACCACGATGATATATGTTTTGTATAAGAAAAAGAAAAATTCAATAAATACTACTGCTACTACTGGTTATTGAACATACCTATGAAAAATGTACGTAAATGACAACTATACACCAGATGGTGCTTACAACAGTAAAAAGCGAATTTACACAACACACAATTATAATAGAACAATGTAGAATCGAAACAAAATTAATCGACAACGATACTGAACGAAATACGTAATTTCTTCATATCTGCGCCATTTTGAAGTTACACAGAAGAAAGTGTTCTCTATCCTGTTCGTGACGGTCAAGGAAAATTATAATTTATTCATAAAAAGCGCCTTCCATCATTCACAAAGCAAACAAAATATAGAAGTTCAAGTAACACGTAATTTGTTCCCGTAAAGTCAATCGTCAACAACGTAAATTTCATCCAGCAATCAAAAGACGGAGTCAGATTGAATCCTAATTTTTTCCGCAAAAAAGAAAATCTTTTGTCTATTCCATTCTCTCACCATTCACACCGTAATACATCCAACCGCACACACAGACTCACACCTATGCATCTCCAGAATAGTAGTATTCAGTGATACAACAAAACAGCAAGCCCATACGTCTGCGAGCAAGCGAGAAAACGGTAAGCATTAAAAAAACTGAATAAATCTTGAAGTGCTTAAATGAACTGAGTGCAAGTGAGTGCGTTATACTCAGGTAGTATTAGTGCATGTATAGGTAAAAAAACGAAAAGCCAAAAAGTTGAGACAAATCTGGAATGAAACAAGGAACAGAAATTCTATGGAGTAACGAAGAAGGATCTTTCTTGTCCGTTGTCGGTAGTGGATGTTTTATTTTGTTTGTTTTTTCTAGCGAGAAATTCTCTTAAGTAAGAAAGATTTCATTGCTAAAACGTTATAGCCGCGAAAAAAGTATCAACTATTGTCACAAAGTACTCAATTTGGTTGTTTTTTTCCTAACCTCAAATAGATGGTACAAAAAGTGGAGCGAAGGTGAAGTAAACGTTGCAACAAAAAGTTACATTTTGTAACCAGCGGGAAGAAAATAGGTGGAAAGCGAATAAATGTTAGAACAAACAAAATTTCGCGTGTGAAAATTACTTACAAATTGTATATACATACTATCATCAATCAGTGTACCGCAGTAGTAGTGGAAATTCCATCATCCATTAGACTTAAAACTTGTGTTTTCATCTTTCTTAAATTTTTTTAAATATATTTCAATCGGTGTGCGCATACATAGGAAGAGGAAAGCATAGAAAAACTTCTAAACGGCCACAGAGTAATTGTGTTATTCGCTTCCAAAGAAAAATTCCCGTGAAAAAATAAGGGAGGCATTCACTGCAGTCTGCTGCACTCTTCGCGTATATGCTTTTTGTCGATGCTGCATTTAAGGTAAGCTCAAATTCATGGATGTGGGTCGAGGATGGATAAAAAATGAGGACTTGTATATACTACATAATCTAGTTTCGGACGCATCTCTCTCTTTTCCAGTGTTTTTTCAACCGTGGCAGACGGCATTGAAAGTTGATAAATTTGCCATTATTGCAAGACGCCACCGCATTTTTCTCTTTTTTTTATGTCATTCCGTACCCGACCCTTTCTGCACTTTGTTGAGTAGTCAGTGGACATGTGTGTAAGTCGTTTATTTTCCACTTTAGTCCAAGTTTCGTTGAATGAGATTTGCCATTTTGTTTTTGTATCGTCAAGTTTCAAGTTTTTCGCCGGTGTTCTTCTCAGACCACTTTGAAGTTGGTCGTGTTTCATTTTCGGTGTACATACATTCAAATGTAGAGGGGATCTTTCGCCAACACGTTTGACGTTCTCCGAATATACTGAGAATACACAACGATTTGTTGTTACTTTAATTAACTTGATATTGTAGACATTTTTCCAGAGATGTCAGTTCAATCGAGATTTTCTCAATTATTTTCCACATTAATGTGTAGGATTATTGCATTGCGCAGACTGCCTCTGTAGGCTTCTGGTAAAAAGATGAAAATATTAAGACGTTCAGATATTTAGAACAGTGCCATCGTCAAGAACCACTACACATTTACACTTTTGGTGTTCCTGATCTTTAAGAATGAAATTTGAAATGTTATTCACCTTTTGCAGATCCATATGCATGTATGTATGTATGCATGTACATCTTTATGTATGTGCATTCAAACACATTTTGCGTACACGCGAACAAATAATAATTGAACAAAGCAATGCTTAATTGTAATACCTAAATACATATTACTCTTATACTCTACAAAATTGGATAAATTATATTCCAAGACTATGTATAACATTTAATACCTTCAAAAATCTCATCAACTTACGAAGATTGCATCATCGGTTTATTGCTGCATTATGTTGTCCACAGAACAAAACTGTTTTGTAAACGAATATTTGCATAGTATCCAAAATGGAACATTGAATAATTATATACCTATTTTATTTAGCAACAAGCGCTGTAAAATTAATCTTCTAATATTATTCTAAGGACTGAATTCACTGATCAGTGTCAGCGTATTCTTGCTTCCAGTTAGTAATTGCATTATTCTTTATATTGTTGTCTAATCTAAATATGTCTAACTAACTTAAGTATGAAAGTATTATGCAAATTAGTTTTATATGGTATGTGCATTAGTAAATCGATATATCTATGTATGCCTAACTAAAAAACTTATTTATTTCTTAGGATTTATTTTAAAAATCTCGAAAACATACATACACAAAAATATGATGACTTCCTGATGGTCCTGATTGATCCAGATTGGGAAGTTTGTTCCAAAATGGACCAACGTAATTCTCCTTGAAATACATATCCGTATCATGCTATATAGTATCATGCATGTCTAAGTTACATTTACTAAAACAAAAATTATTTACTTCTCGTCTTGCTACCCTGATTATATGTGCGAATGTGAATGTTTATATACATACATCTGGTCTGGTGTCTAGTGTTATTCTAGGACTCTCTGGCTAAAATTGTTTTGTACAATTCTCTGGATCTAGATACAGATCTCATTGCACCCAATATAACTCGCCTAGGCCGCCGTGTGTCATGAATAGTGAAATGAATGCCCTACTTCTCTTTTCTGATGAGGCAATGTACCGTATCGAAGAGTCTTCGACACCGAGCCATTGGGACAGCGCAACAGAGGACGTCCTCGCACTAGATGGCGCACACAAGTGGAAAAGGACCTCAACCAACTTGGTGTGCGCAACTGGAGGCAGCTGGCGAAAGATCGTGCTGGCTGGAGAGGCATGTTGGTTGAGGCCCAGGTCCACCCCGGACTGTAGCGCCAATCGAAGAAGAAGAATGTACCGTTATCTGTTTGTTACCCTCATTCAAATTTCAATTGAATTGACAAAAGCGTTTCCTTAAGTACGAGCTTATTGGTTGTGTAAACGCTCTAGAACAAGGTATTCCGGAATATACTCGTAAAAATAATTAGATTCCGACCGAACGTTCGGCTTAGGCCACTGTCTTAAAATATCACCAAACAATTCGGTTTCGGCTAAATAAGACCGAAAATTTTGTCCAAGGCGGATGTTGAATATTATGTTTTATGTGAAAACAGAATTTTGGTTTTTTGGGTACTTTTCTTTGCATGTTATACATATATGCAGTTTGTCAAGAAAATGTCTGCAAAACCAACAAACGCCGAAATGAACCTAAAAGTATATATTTATTAGGAAATATAGAATTTGTTTGCTTTTGTTATTAGTTTTTTTTTTTTCAAATTAACAGGCTGCTGTAATTCACAAAAACAAAATAAACTAGGAAAAATCTAATATAAACCTATTAACAACGTTTTTTTTTTTTTTGAGTATCAACCAATTCTTTGGAAAATGCATTTCGTGGATAAAATAGTTAAATAATACAATAAAATATTTATATTTATTTTTTAATACTTACGTCCGCTTAGCTAGCTTTAATGAGTTTCTGATGATTTGATCACCATTTAGCCACCTTATTTTTTTTAATAAGTCCACACATTTTTGATGGGGTTTAAGTCAGGGTTTTGGGTGGGCAGTGGTGACAATTTACTGCTGGATTTATGTTTTGGATCGTTGTCCTGGTATGACTCAAAATGCAATTTGTTTTCATTTTCTGGGTCTTTTCTTTTGTATTGATATATCCAAATAAACTTCCTTAGTCAAAATAGCATCAACAATCCCTATTTCAGCAACTCCTTCGTTTGAAAAACATTTCCATAGCACCATCGATAATTTTCCAAATTTCACTGTTGAAATGATGGTTTTCGAGGGCTTTTAACGGTTTTCTTCAGACTATTGGCGGTCTTGAATTGCAATACAAAGTTACTTTGGGGTCGTCACAAAAGTCGTCGTCCATAGGAAGACTGTTATGATTATGAAAATAAAAGCGAATAAGTTTTAATGAAATGAATATTACGTGTGTGTTACTCAGATGAATGATGAAATCAAAACGGAGAACAAAAAGTGTCTTTTCAACAAAGACAAATGCGCTCCATGGCAAAATTTAGTCTTTTGCCTATTTAAATCTTTTTATTATTATTTGTGTTAGCATACCTTTCCTGTCGGTTTCATGGTAAACTTCAACTCCGCAATCCTTGTCTATGGTTAACATTTTAATGCTTGTATGAGGTTTTTCTTCTATGGTTATTTTATTTTTTTTTATCATTCGATATTAGCTTGTCTGGTCTTTCTGTTGAGTGCTTCAAGCCAATTCCAACTTGTTTTTGTATATTAACTTAGTGCTGATTCAAGCATTAAATGATTACATAATTTCGGTCGAGGGAGGGACTGACAACTATTTGCAAATAATTATGACACTGGAAAAAATACCGTTGATGTGTGAAGTTGAAATGATCTTGGTTCTCAGTTGAATTTTGATATTTTACATTACACCAAAGAATTCATGTGAAAATAGAATTACGAAGACAAAGTAAAAAAATATAATACCATATATATCATAATAAATATATACTTTATGTTCCGTGTGTTTTTTTTGGTTTTGCAAACATTTTTTGATAAACTATAAGCGTCTGTTTGGTTTTGCAAAATTGGCTCAATAGTAGTAGCTGCATGGGACGGTGTGCTTTTTATTTTGTTACTGCTACTTGTTAGTTGACAAATAGATCTGCACAAACGCATGCAATTTATTTTACTGGTTTCAGATGGAAAGATGAGAATACCCCTGTAACTCGGCCCAGTGGTGGATTGTCATCTGAGTTTACTCACTTTTGATCCGGAAATGATGTAGTTAAGAAAAAACCCTTTGAATATCTCAGTTTTTGTCTAATGCCACGGTATTTTCAGACACACCTCTTAAAAAGTGGTGGTAGTTGAGGTCTGATTTGCTTTGGTTTTGCAGAACACTGTATTGAAAATTTAAAAAAATATTGGCATCCTTAAAATGAGTATTTTAAAATACTTTGACTTCATCGTATCAGTCTTATCGATTCAATGCATATATGGTACATATGTATGTTTTACGTTGATTATCATCAGCTCTTCTGTACAATATTATTGAAAATATAAAATGTCTCCCTCATTCTCTGCTTTGTGTGGACTTGGTCCCTAACAACTAGGTTCAGCGACAACCAATTATTACTGCTTACGGGCGGATTCTCTGCAGAAGACATTAATACATGATGTATTTTGAATCGCAGATCATGGTGTTAATTCCGTGGGAAAGGAAATGAAGGAAAGTCATAGGGATCTGAATTTGAACATTTTTAGGACGCAAGAGATACAGCTGGACTGCGTTAACCAGTGAAACGAATCTGTCATTCGCTACAATTGCTGTAGTAATGGCAAATGCAACGCGTAGCTCTGTCAAGATACATTAGCAGCGGCATAATTTTAGTCAAACTTCGATAACTCAAAATCTTGATAGCTCGAAAAAAACTTGTTGGGGTCAAAAGTGAAACGTACATGTTAACTTTATATGATAACACAAAGTCTTGATAACTTTTTTGTGGCAAGTGATGATTCGAATATAATCGAATTCGTTATATAATATATAACATGTAATATTATAATGTATTATTGAAATAAATTTCCTAACACACAACACCTTGATTCGATTAGAGCAATAGGTAGCCGTTCGGCGTCAGGTTTTGGACAACTACAACTAGCCTTGATAATTGCACATTTGGTAAAAGGAGCAACTAACGTGTTGTAGGAGACAACTTCTATTGATATACGGTTTTGTCGGAGTCAGTTATATTGGTTTTTCCAGCCTATATAATGCAAAAAAAATATATATTTCTATGTTGTTCCTTGTAGTCCACCAAATCTCTACATATCTCGGTGGTAATATGCACTCTGCCAAAGCTCACGATTATTGGTTGTCTTCGCGCGCGTCACTGCTTAATTTAAGGATCATTATCTTGCTGCGACACATTATTGGCATTTTGCATAAGGAAACTTTACCCTTTATGTCCAAATATTTAATCCATGGTCCCAGAAATGAGAAGGATGGGCCCAACACCTTGGTAGGAAAAACAGCTCCCAAGCCATTACTTTCTAACCGCAGCATTTTATGAATTTCAATATCAGTCCATAATATATTGCGCCATTTTTTATTGGGTTTCATTTCATTGAGATATATAAATTAAAAGTTTTTTGAACACAGCTAATTGCTTTTCTCGACACCCTCGTTATAAATAACTTGTGCATAATATATACTCAACTATTCGTTTCAGGCCTTTAGAATCTTTTTCTGGAATTTCATATTCTTTCACATTTGCATCGAGGTTACAATGTATTTATTTTGATTGTTTTCATTTCAGGATTGAAGAAGACTGAGGACATAGATTAAACAAAATTCCAACCGCAAAATAAGATATTGTATACCCTCATCATATAAAGACGAGGAGAACAAAATAATATTTAATAGTTTATGAAAGAACTAATATCAGGTTCCTTTTGCAAATAGATGTATTACTAAATTTCTTTTTAACTCTTTTTTTTTTTTACAAAAGAAAGTAGAGGTAAAGAGGTAAACTTTTCCATCGCTGAGTTATTGGTTAGAGCTGATCGCTGGCAGAAAGCCCAAAAATAAGAAAAAGTATAAGGAACCTGTGATAATTGCGAAATAACAGAAATTAAATAATACACTAATCGAGAGGAAACAAATTCCCATAAAAGGAACTTACAGCATAAAGGGCTGCAAATAGGATTTCAAGTATTTGAAAACGAGAAAAAGGTTTCATCCTGCTTGTTTGCATTAAAAGCAGACGCAGTAAAAAAATAGCAGGTAGTAGTCGCGTGGTGAACAGTCAACGGGAGTTTACGCTGATGAGGATTCACTGGCAGCATGAGTACACTGGGGGGAAGTAGGGGAGAGCGAAATGCCAAGCCCAAGTTCTCAGCACTCGATATAAATCGAATGTACAAAAATAGTCGTGTAAGTTATTATATAGCTTTGTACGTTTGCTATTTTTTTTAATTAAATTCCATTGAAGGAATATAAATGTCCTACAGTCAGTTAATTTTATCAATGATCAATCGTTTTTTAGGGCGAATCTGTAGAACCGTCTGCACAAAAGAACCAAGTGCCCCGTAAACATGGAATGCAAAGTTTGGGCAAAGTGCCGTCCGCTAGGCGACCACCAGCTAATCTTCCATCCTTAAAAGCTGAAATAAGTTCGCCAAATTCGAATAATAATACACCTGGACAAGAAGGTATGATCATTTGTTTAAAATATTTATTCAAGCAATATAAAATACTACTGTTCAGTCGAATAAATGTTCATAGAATCATATACATTTTGGTTTTAGTTGAATGATTCGATATGTAACTTGGTATGTTGGTTTCGTTTGGTTTGAACCTATCATTTGTTACATATTAGTTGTAAAACAAGCAATAAATAAATCAAAATATATATTTTAGTTGGAACATCAAATCAAACATCTGGCGGCAGCGCACAAGGAACATCAATTAGTTTAGTGGCGTCGAATTCAAATAGCGTGAATTCCATTGCAAATAATAACACCAGTAATACGAACAGCAATAGTGCTTCAAAGTTGCTAAACAACATATCGTCGACAAACGATAGGCATAACACTACATCAAATTCTTCAACACATTCAACATTAAATAATAGTTCAGCAGTAACATGGTCTTCAGTGACAACTGGGCACGATCATCTGAACAATTCAGGTGGCAGCGGCAACAAGAATTCAGCACCACCACTGTATCAAAGTCCACAATTCCAACACGAATTTCCATCCTTAGATGGCAGTGGTGCATTGAGTCATCACAAGGGTCCATCAACATCTCACCAACAAAATCAACCGAATCAACACCACAATCACAACAGCAATTATCAACATCATCATCATCATCAACAGCAATTTCACCATCAAAACTACAGAGATGGCAATGGCGGAAGAGACGAACGAGATCATTATCATCACAACAAACAACATCAATATCAACAACAGCACCACCAGCAACACAATCACCAACAACAACAGCAACAACCACAGTCGTCATCGGCAACGACAATACAAGATGGCGATGTACAAGTAAGTTTAAGGCCACAAACGGATGCCAATACATGGATACAACAACAGGGTGGAAAGCAACAACAATTACAAGGAGATGTAGTACAACAACAAGGAGGCAACAACCAACAGGGCCAGGCCCCCCTGCAAGCTGTCCCACCACCATTGCTTGCTTTAATGCCTTCGTTTATGGTACGTGGTGGTGGTGGAGGTTCATCTGCCTCTTCTTCAGACACACAAGGACGATCATTGACGCCTCCAATTGTTGGTGGAGATTATCAATACCACCGTCAACAAAATGGTGGCGGTGGAGGCGGAGGAGGAGGAAACTATTCATCGGCCGTGAACCAGGCGGTTAACAATAAAAATGCTAATCAGAAAGATTATCGATCTAACTCTCCAAATGTTGGAGGAGGTGGTGGCGGCAGTTCATTCCGATCGAATGTAAATATGATGGGCAAACGTCCACAACAGATGAATACACCTCCACCGCTACAGCAACAGCGTCCAAACAAAGATTCATCCATATCGAATCTGCCACCTCCTTATGTGGAACCCGAAGTGGCATTGCAGCAACGTCCAATAATCAAAGAAGAAGACTTGGAACGACTGAATGCGATCGCAAAGGATGATAGTTGGACACAACAAGATGATATGGATTATAATCCAAAAATGACTTTCTCTGATGAAGACGATGAGTCTCCATCACCAGATATTGACAGGCAACATCCAGTATTTCCTAACACTGCAACAACAACAAAAAATAACAGTGATCAAAAAATTACTAATTCGAAACCTCTGACAGAATCGAATAGGTCATGGGCACGTGACAGAGAGTCACCAAAAGAGCAACAGCAACGAAAATCTGACGACAGTAGCTCTTCAAATTCAACGCAGCAGAATGGCCATCGAGGAGTCGTTGCTTTAGATGCAGGAGTTTATGAGCGAGCAAAGCAGCGAAAAGAGGAGGAAGAAAAACGTGAGTTAGAACGTCGACAAGCAGCTGCTAAGAAACTGCAAGAATTGGAAATGAAAATGAATAGCAAAAAAATGTCTGGTTCTGGTGGAGGAAGCGATAATGACTTATCAGGTCTTCCTGGAGGACAGGGTAATACTACAACTCCAGCAAATGCTGGATCTTTTGAAGAGGTTCGTCAAAAGGATGATGATTATCATCATCAATCGTCACGTGATGGTGGTGGCCGTCGTCAATTCCAGAAGGATCTTGGTAGCGGTGGCGGCCGTGATTATAATAGATATGATAGAGACCGTGAACGTGATCGTGATCGCGACCGTGATCGAGATTATGGACGTGGAGGTCCTGCTCATGTCGGCAACCAAAAAGTGTTCTCTGCTCAGTTTCAATCGAATTTACCACCACGTTTTCAACGGCAACAGCAGTTACTTCAGCAGCAGCAACAACCCAACCAATCCAATGCAAGATCTATCACTGCCAATATGCAACAATCATCAAGTAGTGGAATTGTGGGTGGAAATAGTGGTAGTGGATATTCTTCTCAAGAGAAGCAATATGATTCTAATCGCTATTCCCACAATCAGCACTTCAGATCACAAGCACCATCACAGCAGCGCCGAAACGAAAGTGGTGACATGATGAGACGAAATGATCGTGGAGATCGAGATCATGTGAACTATGTTAATCGATCAGGATACAATAGAAATAGAAATGACGAGGGAGGCGAGCATGATGACAGATACAACAGGCGAAGCAACGAGGACTATCACCGCGGCATGTCTCGTAGCATTTCTGACTCATCACAACGCAAAACAAGTGTCTCATCTAACGATGAATCACAACAGCAGCGTCCTACTGATTTTGGTGGTGGGTCTACTGTTGGTGGTGCCTCGTCGTCTACCGTTGGATCATGGGCTGAAGAAACAGATGCCGAATTGCGTCGTCAAAGAGATGAAAGTTTTTCCAGCAGTCATAGTCGTAATGACGATGAAATTCAAGTTAAGCACATTTTACAACGCCCACCCCAACATCAGAAAAGTGCGTCTGAGAGTAGCACAAATACAACCATGGAAAAGGTATCGGGTGCATCTCCGGAAAAAGAGCATAGCTATGCCGCAGTGAATAACACAAAGAATGAAGAAGAAAAGGAAGTTGGAAATAATTCGAATAGTGAATCGTCATTTGTTCCAACTCAGATTCTTCGAAGATCGGAGAGCCCAACACCACAACACGCTGATCAGAAAATGAAAGAGAAATCGATATCTTGCAGTGAGGGAAGTAATACAGTTGAACAAATAATAAAACTTGAACAACAAAATGAAAAACTTGAACAGAGAGATTTAACTGGTTCTGTTGCTGATGTTCAACAGAAAAAACGTAAGGATAGCGAAGGTGGCAGTATTAGTGGTGTGATATCTAAAAAGGAAGATGATAAGACAGATGATAGATCACAGCGGGGTGGAGATCATAAAAGGCCCAGTCCTAGAGGAAGTGGTGGAAATGAACGCAGGCAAGATATGCGTAGCCAACCTTCTCGTGGATATGGGTCGTACAGAGGTGCACCTAGCAGTGGAGGAGGAAGTTGGAGTCGTCGAGGTGGTGGCAGCAGCATGCGTATGGGGGGAGGAAGGAACTATCAAAATGATTGGAGTGAATCGGAAAATTCCGAAGAAATAGAAGAAGATGGTTACGGAAGGCGATCGGATAGAAGTCCCAAGGTTCCAAGAAAGGTAAGTTTACTTAAATATTTTTGTGTATGCTATATGCAGTATTTATGAGTTTATGATAGTTGTGGCAACAAGGTTTTGTTAACCATTGGTATCTTGTCACATTTTTTTGCAAATGCAACTCCGATGCACAAGCTACAATCATTTTAGAGTACATTATTATTGGTATTCTTATAGAATAAAAGATGCATTTAGTGGTTGCATTGGAAATAGGTGATCCAAAATTATGGAGGTAGTTCCATACATCGTAAACGAAATTCAAATTTCTGGATTTCGAGCAACATGTCCATTTCAAATCATTCTGACAAAGTATATTGCATCACTTATGAAATCCATTTCGGTTTAAACATATAGGAGTTATGTAAAAATTCCCTTACTTTAAATTTTATGGTCACACAACTAAATAAACCTACACAAAGTGCTTTGCAAACTGCTTTGCAAACTGCTTTGCTTTCCATCCATTTTGATCTCAATACAGAGCAGGTCGAGAAAAGCTACCCTGACCAGTGTAGTTCCTCGACGCGTTCTTGTTTTTTTTTATGGACGTCAATGTCATTAATGTAGTAAAATGTCGCCCATTTGATTGTCAAATGTTTAAAACAGCTGTTATTGAATTGAAAACGACATGTCGTGGATCAATACCAGAATAATAAGAAAATAAAAAATTAAATGAAATATCTGTAGGTTAGAGAAATAAATCGTGTGATGAATTTGGGTAAGAATTATGCACTCGTAATTAAATGTCACTTTGTTTTGCAGGAACATGTTCGCGAACAAAGAAGAAATGTAGGTGGTGGTGGATCTGGTGGTAATGTCACAGATAGCGGCCTTCAACCCATGAAAGAAGGTTTCGCCCCACGAGGCGAACCTTCACGTCGCGGCCGTGGTGGAGCAAATATTGGATGCAGCTCAAGAATAACAGAGTCTAGTTATCGGCGTGATAATCGTGATAATCGCGATAATCGTGATAGTCGTGATAGTCGTGATAATCGTGATAATCGTGGAAGTAGTAGCAATATAGGCCCGCGTCGATCTGGTGACAGCTATAGCTCCCAACGGTCACTACACGATGAACAAAAAGACAAGAAAAGTATAACGGAAGATTCTATCGAAACATCTGATAAGACGAAACTAAATCAGTTAGCTCTAACGGCTGGGCTTAAGAAAACTGATAATGTTGCTTCTGACTCCGAAAAGAACAAGCCAAAGCAACAAAGTCCACAACCGGGCAAGAAGGAGGACGGAAAGAAACCATCCCCCCCAAAAACATTTGGAAATAGCCCTGGATATCAAAGCATTCGAAAAGAAAGTAATTCTAGTAGCAAAAATGACGACAAAATTGATTTGGATAAAGATATCGAACGTAAGAAATCATTGTCCAAAGAAAAGGATCTACCCCAACAACAACGCAGTAATAGTTCTGGTCAACTAAGTAGTCATGGAAGAAGCAGTGCTTCAACGAACTTAACACAAAAGAAAGAAGAGCGACCGGCGCCAGCTTCGTCTTCAGCTAAATCGACAACATTGGCTTCAAAGCCTCCGCCTGGTTTAGTTTATAAACAAACAAGTTCAACCACGGGCATCAATCAGCAGTCAACTGGAAGTGCCAATAATAAGGAACCTGGTCTGCAGAAAAGTAAGTCAACAACAGATGCGCGCAGTAATATGTCATCCTCGTCACAACAATTGTCTTCAGCTCCGGGTAGCAAAAATCTTCAACCACGAATAAATAAAGCTCAACAACAATGGGAGAGTAATAGTAGATCGACGGGTAATAGTTGGGAAAAAGGAGAGAAATCTGACAGTTCAAATAATGAAATCAACACTGCAAGTGATGGAAAAGAAAAGAAATCAGTAACTTCAGACAAAAGCTGTATAGATGGTGTTAATGCTCCAGTGAATACAATAATATTCGAAAATACGAACTATAAGACTGCTGCTCAAAATCAACAGACACCGCCGCTTAAGAGACAAGTTTCAAACCATGCTGATACTAATCAAAGTAGTGGCCAATCTAACCCAAAGTCTACGGATGCATCGCAAATTCAGCAACAATCCGAAGCAATTACTTCAGCTCTTTCCCAAATGACATTTAATAATAATGGGAAACAATCTGCAGGAACGACAAACTCAGCTGAAACTAATAGTGGCAATGACTATGAAAAAGATATGAAACTAGGGTTCACATTTGACACTGAATACTCCCATATAGCTGAGGACAAAAATGGGGCTATAATCACAGCAGCACCGGCTACAACTTGTGCTAAACCTGTTTCGACAAAAATGGCAGGTGGCCTACAACCTATCCCAACACAAAGTGGGCAACCACCAACAACTTCTGGAACTGGTCAGCAAAATATAATCTCGACAGCAGATCTCAATATGAAAATCGCTAGTGTTAAAAAAGTTTGGGAGAGTGTTTCGCCAATGCCAACGGTTATTGAGCACGTAGCAGTTGCAGCTGCTGCCGCAGCAGCTGCGCAGCAAGCTAGCGAGGTTGAAGCAGCTCAGCATTTATCTTCAAATTATAGCAATCAACAGCATCTTCAGCACTATACTGTGGCACATTCTGGCAATATACATATGCAGCATGCACTGGCATCTCCAGGTCCGCCATCTGGACCATATGGCAATTCATATGATCCAGGTTTAGAACAACATTTTGGACAAAAAGACGTCTCTGATTCTGATGCATCATCTGTTGTTGGTTACAGCCCAAGTCCCCAACATGGTGGTGGCCAAGGGCAGGTCCCACCAGGTGCTACTGGGCATAATGTATCGAATTTAGTCCTGAAACACGATGTTGTAAAAACGAAAACATCTCAACAAATTCATCAGCCTGGGTTAGGTATGTCACCACCACCAAATACAATGCAACAGCAGCAACAGACAGTGCAACAGCAACAGCAGCAGCAACAACAACAGCAGCAACAGCAGCAGCAGCAGCAACAACAGCAGCAACAACAACAACAGCAGCAGCAACAACAACAACAGCAGCAGCAGCAACAACAGCAGCAGCAGCAACAACAACAACAAGCTGTTCAACAGGCACAACAGCAGCAGCAAGTAGTTCAACAACAGGCCCAACATCAAAACCAAATGCATCCAGCTGCTGTTGCAGCTGTTGCAGCTGCACAACAACAACAACAGCAGCAACCACAACAATTTTATCAAACATCGCAATTCACGGGTATCCCAACAATACCCAGCCCTCCAGCTGTATTATTTAACTCTGGTACAATGGCGTCACAAAGCGGTCTATATGCTCCATTCCAAATCGATCAGGGTCGATCACAATTCTCGCAATTTCCTCCCGCTCCGCATTATGGAGCAACCGGTAGTGGACCATACAATGCATACATGCAGACACCTCCAAATATGCCGGCAGCGGCAGCACCCGAAATGTACTCGAATATTCCATCGCAATTTCGTATGAGCGGTGCCGTTCAATCTCCTTTTAATCAAAATCAACAATTAAGCAATCCCAACACTGTTCTTATATCTTCAAGCTCAAATTCGTTAATGTCTGCTTCCGTGAAAGCAACCTCACAACAGATAGGAACAATTGGTACAAAAACGAATGCGGCTGCGGTGGCTGTAGCGGCTGCCTCTGGTCCTTACGGGCAGCAGTATATGGGATTATATCAACCGCAACAAGCGCCTCCTCCACCATTGCAATCCAACAGCTACTACTCGAATTCCGCAGCCGGTCAAGGCGCATTTTATGGTGGACCAACAGCAGCGGGGGCAACACAAAATTATGGTTTGCAAACAGCTGCCGGTATGTTCGGAGGTCATGCGGGCCCGGGTGGCCCATCAACTGGTCCCCCGCCACAATCCGCACAACAGATAGCAAATTTTAATACACAGTTTATGAATTCTCCATTGATAACGGCCGCAGCTATTAATCAATTCCGTGGTGGTCCGACACCCCAACAAACGGCCGCACAGGCTTATATGAAATCAAATCAAGGGCAGAATCACATGCAAGATTCCGTAAGTCAAATATTTGATATCAATATGAATTTATATTTTATTATTGATTTTAATTTAATGCAGATGGGAAGGCAGTTAAAAAGTCCATTAGGAGCCGACGTGAGCTTGAATTTAGCTAAACAAGTGCAATCTCAACCAAGCCCACCGCACCATAAAAATTATCAAAGTGTAAGTACAGAGTATACTCAGTTCGTTTGTGAACTTATATAAGTTGTATTAGTTTGTCGGTGTGCTAAAATGTGTTTGGCCTAGTATCCGAACACTGGTTTTTCAGTTTTGTCACACGGTGTAAGCAAAATGAAATGATTTTCATTTCTTGTGTCAGTGTTGCCAAAGGTATGATGTGTGTGTGGTCTTTTTCGCACACTTCATTTTGTAGTGCACATTTCGTTTTGTTCGTTGTAGGGTAAAGTGCAACCTTGCATCCAACCCTTATAGGAAAATATATATATTTTCGGCAAAAATCTAAACAAAATTTAGTTTAGCTATCATAAATTATGACTTAAAAGTATTTCTTGCTAAAGTAAGAAAAGAATTTCTATCTTCGTACGAGTTACGAACATTCACAGTGAGGAATGGTATTAAAGGAATTTGTAAATGAGTTTGCATGCCTATATTTACATATTTACAAAATTGGTGCGAAAGTTGGCAAAGACATCAGTACTCTATCTCTTGCCATTTAAGAGTCAATAAAGAACAAACAAACATTGATTTAGATTTATGGAGATATAACATGGTAGCTGTACTCTCCCGCGTTGCTACGCATATTAAAATAAACTATTTTCAACAAAAACTTAGGCAACAATAATAATACATTCATGTATAGTGGCACTCCCTATATAATTCGTACAAACCTCTCGATTTTTTGCCTCTTTCACCCCTTCGAAGTTTTTTCTATAAAAACATTTACAATTCGTATTTAATTACACACAAAAAAAAAATCCATTGGCCCCCGTTCATGTATTCTCTCTCAATCTCAAAATTTCAATATGTACTTGCAAGAAATTTTTGTGGCGGATAGTGGCAGTCGTTTAAAAGTAAACGGGGAGTCCACATAGACAACCTGATAGCAAGCGATATAAATTAGCCTAGCATCATGATGAATAAGCTCAACAGAATGAGCAATAATTACTAATTAAGCATAAACACCGACAAAACAAAGTTTATGGTACTAATTAGAAAGCAGTGGCGTGGCGTGGAAAATGTGAAAGACGACAGAGACTGTTTTGGATAACAAACGTGCGAGACTGGCTGAATCTTCCCACGATACAAATTACAAGAGAAGTTATAAACCAAAATGAACTATCATCGATGATTTTCAATCTTCGCAGTGGAGAGGAATATGCCAAACTTCCAAACGATTTGCTAAAATAAATCTCTATAACATTTCCATAAAATTTTCTTGATTCCGGTTGATTTGGGTTGAGTGAGCAAGCGCGATGAACCTGTAAATAGATGTTAGTGGCAAGTCTTTCAGATCATGAAAGTCTTGAAAGAAGTATTCTCTCAGAGTTCTGTTACGCAATCGCTAGAGGCCAAGCAAAAGTGACAAAGAAAGTGAGGATTATCCTCATTTTTCTACGTCTCCACGACCTCTGCAGATGTAGACATGAGTAAGGCCCATTTTATTGTCATGATACCTCAGATGGTTGTCACTGCCATACTTTTCATCTTTTTATCACATTACAGGAGCTCGTTGGATTTAGCACTGTTGTAGGCCCATAACATCCGAGTACTCTTACAGGTGGTTAGATTTCTGCTCCTACTAATCCTACTCCTACGAAATCTGCCAATCGGGGGTGAATGCTTAGGATTGCTTGGGATGGGTTGATTTTGGCTCCCTTCCGTCTACGCCCCTATTACCTGGGACCCAGAATAGAATAATCGTGAGCTGTGTACTAAGAATATTATGTTCGGGGTGTCGTAAAACCCCACTACCTTACTTGTACTCTTGTTTGGACTGGGTTTCTACTGTAGAGATTGGTTTAATGGCTGCTTGACTGTTAGTAAGAATGGGAATATCAGCCGGTGACTGTGAGGACCTCCACATGAAAAAGACTTTCAAATTCAAATTTCTTTCCCTGTTTGCATCTTCCAACCATCGGCGTGTTCCTGAATGCTCGGCTTTGTTGATCGATTTACTTGTCGTCCACTTTTCCCTTGACGGGCAATGCCATTTGAATCGAATTTCAAAGTCGAGATATGGGAGTGTGTTGTCGCTTTCAAAATGTTCAAATTGTAGTCTGTTAATATACTAGCATGTCTAGTGAGGCTTCGCCTCCAGCACATGGATTGAATACTTCTGATGGCATTCTTGGCAGCGGTTGTTTGCAGGGGTGATTTCCATTTGTGTGCGCCATCTCGTTCGAGGAGAGACTGCCGTGTTGTTCCAAAGGCTCGGTATCGAGTTTTTCATCGTCATCCTGCACAACCTGACGAATTTGGCCGCAATATCAAAACTAGACATGGCGCTATATAGCTCGTCTCTGTGCATGCTGTTATGCATACAACCTTGAAATCTTGGGTTTTTTCGATGTTGTGCAGTAATCTGAAGATTTGATCGATGGTGGACTTCCTTGGCCTCAAACCGCACTGATTATTAACAAATCAGATTATTTACAAATGGTTTCAGGCGCTCATACAAAACGGCAGAGAGGATCTTGTGTGCGATGTTGAGGAGACTAAACGGGTCTCATTTCTAGTGGACCGAACTACCAGGTGGGGGGAAGTCAGCAACTTTGTCGTGTGTACATAAGGCCAGCCTCGCCCTATATGGAGCGTTGAAAGCTGTTTCTAATGTGCATTGAGGAGCTTTTCGAGCGAAGGTAAGGCTTATGGGCCTGAAGTCATTTGCTGTACAGTGGCTAGCTTTGCAAAGAAAATGACACAAGGAACGTTAAGTGCCGTTTGTATAGTAGACACAGATGTGGAGAGACTATTATGCGTTATCTCGGTCAGTGCGTCTCCTTAAGGAGGCGCAATGAGTCACTAGAGGACTGGGCGCAGTTGTGCTTTAGATAACCTGGAACCGTCGGACTTTTGGAAAGTCTGACTGCTGCAATCAGTCTCTGTCTCTTATATGTAACAAACGTGGACTAGCTACCAGTATTTTCGATAAATAGTTGGTTAGTTAAGATGAACGAGCTGCCCCAGACAGCGTGATTCGAGAAGTTTGTGAACAAAGATTGTCACTCACGTGTCAAATTAATACTGATTTACAAATGCCGCCGGACAATATGTCGCATATTTTGGCCAAACAATATTTTCTGATATTGTAGATCATATAAATATCGCCAACGTCGTATGCAATGTCCGTCGTTCCCGTTAATCTAAGTTTATCGAGGCTACAACTTCAATGGATGGGATCAAAACTGACGTCTACCGCTTCTGCGTCCGAAGTACTTCTGGCTGGGGATTGAAGTAGGATATCCTCCTTGTCCGTCAAGGTAATTTCAATTGCGAGTTTAAGTCGATTTTATGGGAGTCCCTGATGCCCGACACGTTTACACCAGAGTTCTCTGAGGATTTGCGTTGTCATTAATATTGTTCCCACAAGTTATGGGGAAGAAGGGGTCACACTAACTCACCCCTTTTATGTAATGAAGAGAATTTAATTGAAATTGAATTGGCTCTGGTGTCCAGAGTTCAACGTTAGAAGACATACTAACACAATTCCAAACCAGGAATTGGGCTTTCTATCGAGTTGTTCTCTACTAGATCAGCTATATTCGGTAGAAGCAGGGTATGACTAGGAGTCACGTATAGCTATCTTGAAAGATTCACTACAAACCTCGGTCTACTCAACAAACTTAACTCTACAACCAACGAATTTGGCTCAAAAATTAACAACTCTTAAAACGAAGTTCATGGTACTGTCAGAAACCGTTAAATCAAAATGTAGCACTAAAAATCAATAAAATCGATAATACAAATATTTGGGCAACATAAGGCGTTTTTTTTTATTGAGAACTAAGCTCAGTAAAGAAAAAAAAATAAATTTAAACACTTCACTTTTTTTTTGCTTTTCTTTTTCCTGACAAAGGAACTCTGATGTCCGTCTCCGTTTATAAACTTAGAATAAATATAAATTGCGTGTTCACAATGAATGCTTAACGGTAAATTCCACTAGAGTAGTGGTTTAACCTTAACCACCGATTGCCCATGGCTTAAGTGTCAGTCCATAGAGTGCATAGTTGCCATCGTGTATGAAGATAATATTAACCCTAAAATATATAGACAAAAATCACTTAAGCAACCAAATTGGGGTTGTAATGGGACCGTGTAATTTCAGGATGACTTCGCAAATCTGTTGATAAGAATATGTACAAACTTTTACAGATAAATTATGCCAAAAAGAAAATTGAAAACATTAGATCACGTCACGAAGACTCGTCCAATTAAAAAAATTGAGCAGGGACTTAAAAACAAAACCAAAGT
Source organism: Eristalis arbustorum (assembly GCA_916610145.1). Lineage (NCBI taxonomy): Eukaryota > Metazoa > Arthropoda > Insecta > Diptera > Syrphidae > Eristalis > Eristalis arbustorum. The sequence continues at coordinate 56,225,114 of OU744320.1, read as the reverse complement.
TGCTAAAATTTTAATATTCCTCGTTTTAAACTTCTGTCAATTGTGGTTGTGCTTATAAAATGTCGAATAAAGCAGAATAAAGTGTGTAAATATGAAATGTTCATAAAGCCGTTTCAAGTAGTTTGAGATTATGCGTGCTAATAAGTTTGCAGTAAGTCCGATAATGAAATGTGTTTTTCTCTACCTCGAATTTTTCCAAAACTCTCTAACTGGAAAAAACATGGTATTCCGTGAAAATTCGACTAAGGGGGGAGTGCACTGTACTTTAAACGAATGTGCAAAAAACTTAAGCTGTGCTAAAATAATTAGTCATCTTCATAATTTTTCCTTTGAATTTGTGTCAATTATTATCGCCTTTTTTGTAACCTTATTAACGTAATAACTTAACCATTAGTTGCCCATTCAAGTGCTTTCTAATATACTAGTCATGTTATGTGGTGCAGAAGATTAATCACTTTTCAGTGGTTTTACAGTGTCAATATTTGACACTAAATTTTAGTAATACTTTAAGGTAAACCATCTTAATCCTCTAATGACATTTATTTCACACAGATTTTTACATGTTATTATGTTTCTTTAATTTGAATATTTGTACTTTTTTTAGTGGGATATGCAAAATCAAGTAATGCAACAGCAACAACAACAGCAACAGGTATCTCAACAACAAAACTCACGCGGTGGAAATCCTCAGAATAACATGAACCCCGGTGGTCGTGGTACGGGTGGTCAAGGACGCTACCCAGCACCAATTCAAAGGCCCAACAACTATCCGCAACATATGCAACCATCACAACCTCCGCCGCAATCGCAAAGACCGCTTCGACAAAGCCATACAGGTGGTGGTGGAGGTGGTGGTCCACAGCAATCGGGGCAAGGTGGAACCGGTGGTGGACCAGGCCCAGGTGGTTCTGGCAATCCCACAGGCGGACCCCAAATGAATAAACCGTATTATGCAAATAACGCTGGCGGAAGTAGAGGTAATTAAGAACTAATACTACTTCTTACCACTTTCTCATACCCTTACGAAATATAATCTAAAAAATATATTATTAAATAATCTATATGCTATTTAAATACAATTATAAAAAAAAATAATTAAAAAACAATACTTTTTCTCGGCATATTTCAATTTATCCAAATTCTTGAGATAATATTGTGAACATAAATTAGAACAAACAATACAATTACATAATTCTTTATCAACCAAAATGATGTTAATGATATTCTTTTCTTTCTATACACAAAGCTAAATGAATAATTAAATTTATGCACTGTAGTCAAGCAAAGGAAACATAAATTAAACAAATCGATACTATAAAAAGTAGTACACTTTTTACATTTACGTACATATTTCGTTATTTATTTAAAATATATATTTTTTATTTTGCAAATTCTTTATATGTATTATTTAAACACAAAAACAAACGAATCATGCAAAACAATTCTATGAAACAAGCATTTGCAATAAGTTGGTCTGTCGGAATTGTGAAATGTATAATATTTAAGTTATTCGATTATATTATGATCGATTTGATAAGATAAAAGAAAAAATGGAGAAAAATAAAAGAAAGATTATCAAATGATAATACAGAACTGATTCCGCCTGGACACGAAAATTGTCTTTTTATTTTCGTTAATTGGATTCAATGTGTTGTCTGGACCTAAGGTTTTGCTTACATTTTGGTCTAGATATATATGCGATTGAAGTCATATGTTCATCGGAAATATCAAGTACAGTATAAAAGATACAAGACAGATAAAGGTGTAAAGATTTAAATGCACTGTTCTTCTTTTTCAAAATCAAATTAAAGTATAATAAAGTACTACATATGCAGTACGAACTTGGTAACAGCAACTGATAGAAATGAGGGTTCTTGTATTAACTGAGATCGATGTTCTTATCGCGGATTATACAGGTAGCAGTATGATGATTAGGGCACATTTTGCAAGATTTGAAACAGAAAGCAAGTAATTCCTTTAGTCAAAAGTTTATTTCTTTTATTTTACTAAACTTATTCTGTTTTTTGCTAAAACAAAATACTACGGAACATTTTCCCATACTTTCCATATAAAATAACGGTATCAATACTGTAAATTGGGAATTCGAAAACAAACAAAACAGCATTACTTAGAGTGCATCTTAGAGTGTTGCAGTTATTAAGGTAATTTTTGTTTGATTTTTTGCACATGGTTACTATGCTATTTTTTATACTGTTGCAAATTTGTATGAATTATGTATATCAAGTGTTGCGATTACTGAGTTCGTACTGTATATCTACATAAAAGCAGTAAAAACACACATATATCAAATAAATCATCAAAAATTAATAGTAATCTAAAAAGTTATAAAAACATATACATATTTAGAGAATATACACTCTGCTGCAATGGTAAACTGTCACTCGGAAGAAATTTGTCTTCCAATTGCCTTCTCTCTAAAATTTCTTAAATTTAAATGTGTACAAACATCAGGAAGTTTATATATGTGATATCTGAAGGAAAAATATTTGTTCATGCGTACGGTCCAAAGTACGGTTCATAAGAAAACCAAACAGCAAAAATTCGACAACTAAACTCATTTTCGTTTCTAAATGATGTGGTGTTAGTATTTTTTTTGTTAAATTACGGTGAATCAATTAAATTTACCAATGCAACTACCACTCTAGCTCTGGTAGCGCCAATTCTACGCTTACTCTGTTGATGAGAGAAACATTACATTTCTGTCATGCATACATACGCAAATAGTAGATTTCAGGGTAATTTTTATTTCTGTGTACTTATGACTACAGTGTTACATGAATTACCCAGGACTTACAAACAATTTATCGCCAAACCAATATTAGGAGTGTGAATTACATACATATTACTAGCTGTACCAGGCAAGTGTTCCATATTTAAAAATCAAATCTAAAAAAATGGCAAAAATTGGTATGAAACCTTTTTCAAAAAATTATGAAGAAAATTCTCGAAGTCTCGATAGTCGTTCCTCTATATCTTACCGTTTAAGAGCCTTAATAGACAAACATAAGCTACTCATATAATTAGCACTGTTGCTTATATTTTGTTAAACCAAAACTTAGTTAATTATTTAATAATTGGTTCGTTTTCTACGCGTAAAATCGAGCCCTCAACGAATAAGGTTGTTGAAATCAATTAATTATTTTAAAAAAAAAATCGAATAACTATAAACAAAGCGCTAGGAAACACAAAAAGGAGAATGATAGTGGATGCACTAGACCCATTTGAATTTGACAAATGGCTATGTACAAATATGTGTACACACATTTTCTGTAAAATCAGATCCCTTTTCCTTTCATTCATGCATATGTATGTGCATTTCTCAGATTTCTTTACAAGAAGGTCCGAAGCTATTAAGTTTCTTCACAGTATATCTCCAAAAGCGATTAGCAGTAATCTGATCCTAATAAACTTTCGAATTGTTCGAATCTAAAATGCAATCTATACGAACTCTATTCAGTGAAATTAAAGCTCAAAATAGAACTTAAAAGAATTTTCATAATTCTGACAGCTGTAAATAAAAACTTTCTCAAATCGTGTTTGCCCACGAGAAGAGCAAAATGCAATCGCAAAAAAATGCCAAATGGATAAGTTACATATTTATATAAACTGTTAAAACCGGGCGAAGCAGGGCGAGCAACCGCCTTTTTGTCACCCATATTGTCTTAGTCGTGTCACCCAAAAATAAATGTCACTATTATTCAACATCTTGAACACAAATTTAACACAATGACATATTTTAGGGTGGCACGAGAGAATATGGGTGATAAAAAGGCGGTTGCTCGCCATGACAATAAGGGTGGTTTCTTGAATAAAAATCATATATGAAGTTTCCCAGTAGTTTTCAATTAAACTATGTACCCAACTCAATTTGTAATTTAAGAGTATACTGGCTAATTGCATGGTAATTATACAGATTATTGCATCCGAGGAAGGACTGCAGAGGGAGTAACTCGCATCCGCAATCGAAGTTCGACTCTATTATAGAATCAATTAACGGTATGCTGTTTTCTTGAATTTTGAATTTTATTCAATCAGTAGTTCTGAGGAACAGCTATTTAAAAAACGAAATAAGGTACGGTACATATATTAAGAATACATTCGGCTTTTAAATGGATGTGGGAGAAGGAAGAAAATGATTCCCGTGAAATTAGTTGTAAAATAAGAAGTAGGGCAAAGGTTTTTCGATAGGGACAATCATCAAAGTAATCATCAATTGTTATACATCAACAACTACATTTAAGTTCACATTTATATAATATTTGTGGTTTGAATAGAATAATATCTATCGTGATCAAAAATGTGATTTCCAAAAGAATGTATGTTTATTAAATTGTTTGATATCAATTTACACTCGCAATACCACTTTGGTCCATTCGAAATGGACAAATAGACAAGGATCAATAGTTCATTGATAATTGACAATCGCATTACCAACGAGTTAATTTTGTTGATAAGTATCATTTATCAATTATTGTTTGATAATCGCAAAACATGCGTTTTCCGCCGCAGTTAATTGTGAGAAGAAAACGTGAGTATCAGAGAGAGAGACAGCCTGTAAGGTCCCATAAGTTAGAGTTTGTGTTCAGTTGTTGGTTTTTGTATGAAACGCATTGCTGGGTATTGAAGTGGTAATAAGAATGTTTTAGAAATACAACTTAGTAAATTAAATTACATTTGCATCGTTAAAACCATACTTACATTATGAGAAATTCTAAGTCGACAAATAGCGATCACATATTCACAATAGATAATGAAACTGCTGTCAAATCGACAAATGTCTTGACGTTGAATGACATTAAGAATACAGAAGTCAGTAAACAATTGTTGGCTATCGAATTTGCTCAGAAATCGACAATCGCAATATGGGCCACTGTCTTCTTTGCATTGGGTGATGTTAATAAAAACTAATTGAACTAATTTTTTTCGTTAAAAGAACAAAATATTGCCTTAATAGCAAATTAAAGCAAACCAAAAGCTATTGAAATATGCCGATTAAAATGTAAATCAAATAAATCTTAGTATTTAAAATCAACCGCCTGACATGTTTCTTTTTTCCCTTATCCTTTAGGGAATCATTCGTAAATTACAACATAGTGGAAACATTTTGGTGAAAAAGAATATTTAGTAGACATACAATTTAGTTCTTAATCCAAGCCAATCGTTAGTAAAGGAGGAATAAAACCCTTGTAATAATACTACAAAATGTAAATTTAAATTTATTTATAAATAAGACGTTTAAACTAAATCAAGAACGAACTCGGGCGAATATAAATTTAAACTTTTTTTCTTTTCAATTCTCACAACAGAAAGCAAAAGAATAACCCAAATTGTATTATTTGCTGTATTTCTATATTTTTTATATATACAAATATATTCTTAATTATAATTATGATAATGTTTTTATTTAATCAAAACAAAAACGTATAATGTAAAGGCGAAATATTTGGCCTACGAATTATTTTATTTTCCAAAACAAAGATGCATGCATAGAGGTGGAAATATGTTATTTTCACAAGTATATGTAAAATACGTATGTTTAATTCAGTGTGAAATATGAACTACATAAATATGAATATGAAATAATTACTCCTAAGAACGGAGCAACAGGATAGAGAAACTTTCAAAATATGTGTACTAATGAATTTGTTTAGTTCAAAGGAACAAAAATAACATCGATAGAAAATAATGGTTCAAAATAATGGTCGGCATAACAACTTTTTGTAACATCATATGATTCAACAATATTGCTGTAGCTGGAGCAAAAACCGAAAAACTGGTTAAAAGAAGAGGTACGTCGTCAATGAAGAGATGAAATGAAAATGAATTGTGAAGATGTTTAGTTTCTTACAGTATAGGAACATATGAAAAATACTGCATCTATTATTATATATGTCATAAATATATACATAGATAATGTTATAAACTAATATTTTACAAGAAAATAATAAACAAATTAAACGAATTAAATAAAACTATTCTTCAAAATCGTGCTTATTTTATATTGTTTCTTCTTTCATATATGATATACGAACAATTGAAATGAGTTGTAAACAAATAAATGATACTGCAAAAAAATAATATTGCTATATATCAAAATTATAAAACAATAATAAAGTAATCGTTTATAATGAGAATCTAATGTTTTTATATTTGAAAAATAAATGTAGATTAATAAACGTGTGGCAAGGAACAAAAAAAAAAAATAAAAATGCAATAAACTTATATGAACACATACATATGTTTGTGATTCTCCACCCGTATTCTTTACACGAAAATTACTCACTTATTAGTTAGCAGTGCAAAACAATGAGAACATTTATTTCGAGTTTCTTCGAGTTAAATGTTTATTTATTTTATTTCCAAAAAAAAAAAATACATTTAGCCAATAATTACAATTCAACATTAAAACATTAATCCCCACGATTTAATTTGCAATTATTATTTTTGACTTCCCTCATGGTAATGAGTACTCGAGATAACGACAAATGCAAAAAAGAAACTATTTAAGTTACATAAACTAAACAACCTACACGTTTTCATATAGATAAAAGGCATAAATAACATTTTATTCAATAGTGAGGGAAACAAACAAAACACATTTTTACTTTAAATTAAAGCATACATATATAGACGTGAAAACGATAAATAATTTAGAAAGGAAATTACTGTCAAACATTAAAAGGAAAAACACTGGAAAAAATGAAGAAAAATAATACAAATATATATATATGAATGAATAATGAGAATTATTAAAAAGCAGAACAGAAATATAATTTACACTTCTATTCAGAATAAAAACGAGACTAATTTTTGTTTCATTGAAATTTTATTGGGTGGTCTGACGATCGAATGCTAGTTACAAATTTATCGATTGAGAGTCTTAATATTAAGGATTTTTTTTCAGAATTTGTACTCAGCGGCTGTACTATGTACTTTTCATACTAACTCGATTCTACAATAAAATGGTTCCAATTCGAAGAGACGAACATCGAACAAACCGAATGGCGAAAATATTAATTGATCTGGGGCGACAGCACGTAACTTGAATCAATCGAGCATTGTTCATCGCCATTCAACTCGAAGCAATATTTTCTAGCAGAATGTAACTTGAAACGAGTTTGAAACGAGTTTTTTGCCAAAGTCTTGATGACCACTCATATAATCGGTCAAAATTTGAATTTGTTTTTTGTTTATGGACAACTTTTTTTTAATTGATGACGATAACTTTTTCCTATCAACTAAAAATATTTGTTTCAAATGTCATATTCGAATTTGAATGCTGCCTTCATTGACGATGCAATCGAGGATAATCGATTGAATCAAAATAGGTGCTGCCCAAATGATAACTGCACTCGTTCTTTATGCGCGAATTGCCAAGAAGATCATCCAGCTTCATCTAAAACGTGGAAAAGGTACTTACAAGCAAAGGAGATTCTAAAAATCAAAACGATAAAGTTGACCATGGCTGATGCTCAAACATTTTTGCAAAAACAAAACCCTTCACCCTCTCTCCCTGAAACTTACTCTGCAGTTGCATGAAACGTTCCCCAAGCATAAAAAAATATTCCGAAAAAAAACAACACGCGTACCTCAATCACTGTTCCACCCCTACTACAGCATCACCAAACACTTTTAATTGCACCCGTTCATAACAATAACACTCTCAATGCACCCAACTCAATGCCTCACTTATTCCACACACATCAACTTAATAGACAACCAACCCTCCCACTTCTGCAAACTCACAAAATTTAAACACAAACTCCCACAACCAAAATCAAACCAACTTTCCAAATATGTATTGCAAAACCCACCGATTCCCCATTATCAACAATTACGCAGTCTCTAATAAATGAATGATTCCAATGAATATTATACATTACCACCAGATTCAGTGAATGATGATGTTATCAAACCCTAACAACCACTTATCTCATCACTCGTACTCTATTGGGTGCTGAATCACGCGGCTGGGCCACAAAGTCCCTTGCCGAACCTCATCAAAACTCAACTTATAATGTACGAAGATCTCCTTCAACAATCAACTCATCTCTCATGATTCTTCAATGGAATCTTAACGGTTTTTTTAATAATTTCCATGAACTGCAATTACTTATAAATGACAAAATGACGATCCTCAGCAAATGAAGCAATCTCCCATACAAAAAAAAAATGTCCCTTGCTGGTCTAAAGAATTGAGTATCCTCTGATATATAGGTATACCCAACAGATCCCAATCTGATACTCATCGCAAATTCATTGCCAAATTTAGGAAGGTGGAAAATGCCCAGGAATTCTGAAGTTTTGAAAAATTTACCGCTGGAATCAATCCAAATTCCATTACAAAAATGCTTTGGGCCGATATTAAAACCCTCACCGGCAACTACACCCCCACAATATAAAAACTTTGTAAACCGTTCCGACATTATTACCTGTCCCTTAAAAATAGCCGAATTTTTCGCAATGTCCTGGGATAATTCAAGTAATGATTCCAAATTCCTTCTTCGCCTTTGTGTGTCGCTACAGTCCGGGGTGGACCTGGGCCTCAACCAACAAGCCTTTCCAATTAGCGCGATCCTTGGGTGCGCTACCTTAAACGCAGGCGTCCTCTGTTGCGTTGACCGATAGGTTCGGATTCGAAGATTCTTCGGGCCGGAGCTGTGGTGTCCATCCGCTCTACATGCCCTAGCCACCGTAGGCGTTGGATTGGTAGATGTCTGACTAGGCTCATGTCGCTGTGCTGCCCGTACAGTTCGTGGTTAAATCTTCTCCTCCAGAACCCCTTAACACAAACAGGACCATCAAAGATCGTAGAACTTTTCTCTCAAAGAGACCAAGGACTTCTTCATCCGCTTTCGAGGGGATGTGTGTCTTGTACAGAGTCAACTTGGTTCTTCGAGAGAGGGCTGTATTACTTAATTGCCTCTTAAGCCCAAAGAAACGGCGGTTGGCAAGAGTATATAAAATACTTCGTTATGCCCTCATTCACAGCCAGACCCATTTAACCGCTTCCGTCTCAATGTCAGCAAATGCCTCACTGAGGGCTCGCTGAGTTCTGCCAATCACGTCAATGTCATCGGCGTATGCTAACAATTGCTCAGACTTCTGAAATATCGTGCCTCTAGTGTTGGCGTGTTAGTTTCGCACGATCTTCTTCATGACGATGTTGAAGAAATCAAATGACACCGCGTCGCCTTGTTTAAAACCGTTTTTGACATTGAAGGTCTCGGTCAGTTCGTTACCGACCTTAATGGAGCAGCGGGAGTTCTCCATCGTCATCCTGCACAGCCTGACGAGTTTTGCAGGAATGTCAAAACTAGACATGGCGTTGTATAGCTCGTCTCTTTGCACGCTGCCATATGCGGCCTTGAAATCGACTAACAGATGGTGAGTGTCGATTTGCATTTCTTGGGTCTTTTCCAGGATCTGCCGTAGTGTGAAGATTTGGTCTGTTGTGGACTTTCCTGGCCTGAAGCCACACTGATACGGACCTATCAGATTATTAATGAACGGCTTCAGGCGGGTACACAAAACTGCAGAGAAGATCTTATACGAGATGTTAAGAAGACTGATCCCTCGATAGTTGGCGCAGTCAAAGGGGTGGATCGGGCAAACGATAATGAGATTCCACTCGTCGGACATGCTTTCCTCAGACCATATCTTACAGATGAGCTGGTGCATGCGCGCTACCAGATCATCTCCAGCTGCCTTAAATATTTCAGCGGACAGACCGTCCGCTCCAGCAGTTTTGTTAGACTTCAGTTTGGTATCTTGACCTCGTCTAAGTCTGGGGGACGGAATTCTCGTCTGTAATCATCCAGATTGAGTGGAACATTCTGCCCGCCAGCGGTATTTTGGTCCTCATCGATCTTATCAGATTCTCAGTATCGACTGCGACTCCACTACCAGTGGTCCAATTCCATCCCAAGAGGCTTTATAGAGTTCTATATCCATTGGATAATTGTTTTACCTTTTGATGAAACTTTCGTCATTCCTGCCATAACACCTCTCCATCTCCTCGACCGCGCGCTTCTCATGCTCTTTCTTCATTCTTCTGAGAAGCCGGTTCTCTTGCCTTCTCTTCTGTTCGTAGAGCTAGATCTCACGGCCTCCCGCTTGGCTGCATGTGCCTGCCTGCACTCGTCGTCAAACCATGGGTTCTTTTCACATCGGTGGCAGCTTCTTTGATGGCTTCTTGACAACGACTCCTCTTCTTGCCCGGCACATTCCTTCGCACTTCCTGGATGGCGGTTATATCTGCTTTATAACAGTCAAGGGTCTCTGCGAGTTCTTCGGCTGCACGTGGCCTGTCAAGAGACCTCACATTCCACGTGCAGAACCGAAAAGCATGTTCATTTGTTCGTTCCCTGGAGTCGTCAACAGTAAATCCGTCAGTATCCGACGCATTTGGTTGTCTCAGAACAGTTGCCTGGGTACCGCATCTTCAGTCGAAAGTGTTCGGCTCCCGGATTTCACAGCGGGGAGCTGAGAGTAGGAGTTCATTAACAGAGGCTAAGTGCAGACGCCTGTACCTGCATAAGTCGCTTGTCAACGCTTCAAAATCCGATTCCGACTTCCATCCCAACTTTATTCGTGAGAAGAACATCCACCTTCAACAACAACTTCCACAATACAATATCGACACCGCTTCAAGACAAATGGAATCACCTATCAAAATGTTAATATTTGAGTACTGCCTTCAAACCCTCAAAGGCACAAACCCTGGATTTGACCGCATATTATATGTCATGGTAAAAAATGAAATCCCCAACTTTAAGGACAAGATTTTTAGCCTTATATAATAACATTTTCGATGAAGGAAACATTCCGCAAGCATGGAGGGTGCAAATTTTATTCCTTTGTAAAAACTCAATATAGTCCACTTTTCAATTTTGAGTATCGACCAATCTCTCTCCTTCCCTGCATTTGGAAAATATTAGAAAAAATCATATCAAAAGGTGTTTTTTGGTTCCTTGAATACAAAAAACTCTTACCCAGTAACCAAGTGGCGCTCAGAAATACTACTGATGCTTTAACAAATGACTTCATCTCATCAGCCATTTCAACAAGGTATCATGTTTCAATCCTCAGCATTGATTACGAAAAGGGTTTTGATCGCAACTCATCTATTGGAAGGAAGGACCAAAAATGTTCAATTATGTAAAATCGCGTCTTACCAACAGGCGTTTTCGCATAACAACCAACAATGTTTTTTCCTCCATATATAACCTTCGAAATGGCATTCCCCAAGGATCTCCATTGTCTTTTGCACTATTCATAGTCGCATTTACTGGAATCAGCAACATAATTAACATATAACAAAATCCACCATGTTTTGTATGCAGACGATCTATTACTCTTCTCAAACTGTAAGAATTTTACCTTAACTGGTAGTGTTTTTTCAGATATCCTTGACCATCTGTCAATATGGGGTAATATGGCCGGCTTTAATTTTTTTGATAAAAGCCAGGCAACAACAACCATAACGCCAATCTTATAAGGGTACTCGGCCTACTACTCGATTCAAAGTATGATCTTAATAGTCACTACACATACATAAAAAAAATCTAACTCCTAGAGTTAAATAATTTACCTATCCTCCAGAAATAGTTTTTGTAATATCAACACTGTCATGAACATCATTAAATCCAATTATTTTGTCCATTGCGGGCTATTTACGGTAAATATTTAAAATCTCGCCTACAACTCATCTCAAGACCTAGACGCGGTGCAGTTAGAACATGCTTAAGAGCCTTTCAGACAGCTCCCATTACAAATATTCTCACGGAAGCAGGTCTCCCCAAAATTACAGAACGGATTAATCTTCTCTCGTCCCAAATCATCCAATATATCAATTCCTCTTTGACTTCCCCCATTCATGATGGGGATCATCGCAAAAACATTGCTATCCCGAAAAAAAGAACAAAAATATCCATCAACGTTAGCCCAAATTCTATCCTCCGCTAAAAATCTGGATATCCCAATAGCTATCGACCGTGTAGTTATTAATTACATTATCTAGCATCAAACCAGGGATGGAATAAATTGCTTTCACACTGTGTGTATTCTCCTTGTCGGAACCACAATCAAGTTTCGTGTCGTTTGGCCGTCCTCACTTTCCCAAACCCGATGCAAGCAGCCATTCTGCATCTGTAAACTTAGGCACAGTGCCCAAAATGCTGGATAATTGATGGAATTGTTGGCCATACAAATACTTGTGGGAGTGTTTTACACTTTTCACCACAACTAGAAACTCCCTTCTCGTAACGCAGTAGTTTCGCTCAGGCTTAGATAAGACTTTACTGTAAAAGGCAGTTACCTTTTCCTCGCCATCATTCACTTGGCTGAGGACACCGCTGTCGTACCGTAAGCGCTTGCATCCGTGTCCAGTATAAATGTGTTGCCGAATACTAGGTACGCGAGGATTGATGTGGCACAGAGCAGTTACTTCAACATCTGGAACGCTGTCTCTTACGGCTCCTTCCACGCAAAATGATGGTTTTTCCTCGTCAACTCTTGCAAGCTATGCGCCCAATTAGCGAAACCTGGTACGAAACGCCGGTAATAGATGCACCGTCCCAAGAAGCTCCTAAATCGTGCAGATTTGTAGGTCTCGGTCAATCTCTAACCGCCGTTTTCTTCTCCTCGTCGGTGTGTATGCCTTCTCTAGTAATCCGGTAGCCAAGGTACTTCACTTCCTTCTTAAAAAGCTAACACTTCTTCGTACTCAGCTTAAGTACAGCTCCAGCAATGCGTTGGAATACCTCTTCAGATGGTTATTGAAGTCCTTACCCATGATTATGATGTCGTCGAGGCACACCAATCAGGTCTTTCAGTGTTATCCTGTGAGTACATGCTCTATTGACCGCTCGAATGTCGCTGGGGCTTTGCTCAGTCCAATTGCCAAAAACCCTCACCCGTACTAAAAGCTGTCTTTTACCGATCGTTTTTGTCGATTTCCACTTGCCAATGGCCACTTTAGAGGTCCAATGTAGAGAACCACTTTGCTCCGTACAACGTGTACAAAGTATCGTCTATTCTTGGCAGGGGGCAATTGGCTTTCTTTGTTACCCCATTCAGCTTCCTGTAGTCAACACAGAAGCGTGTACGGTCGTCCTTTTTCTTGACTAATGCCACTGGCGAGCTCCATGGACTCTTCTTTTCCCACGCTGAGGTCTCTTACTGGTATAAACTTTTTATCGTTGGCTTGAATTAGAATTTTTTCCGATGGTCATGTTCTTAACTGGTATTTTATCTATGGCTTCAACTACCCACAACGTGTTGTTCCCACAATCACCATCAATCTTTGCCCAAACTGCGGCCTCTGAGTTCGGCGGAATCCTAATGTCCTTTCCCGCAACTACTTGATTGATCCTCGAAGACAACATTCAATGGTTTTTCAGAATTCTTGTACTTTAGAATTCTCCACTCAAGGTCCAAAGTAATGCCGACTCTGATCATAAAGTCCGCTCCCAGAATCAACTCGTCTACTACTATATATCCGCCTCTAGGAACTCGTGCTCAACCGTCGCAGTGCCTATGGTGATATTGTCGGTGACTTCACAAGTATCGGTGCATCCTCCCCCGTAGCTGTACGTAGCCGCATCCCGTACAACGGCTCTACATATTCCACTAGATCACTCCTTATGATCGAATGTAATGCTCCCGTGTCCAATTTCACCGTACACCTCCTACCTCCAACATTGCCATCGACAGTAAGGTTGTTCGCATTCCTTCCGAGTTGGGAAATAAAGATTGTGGGAAAATCCATTGTGGGAGCCAGTTTATGCCCCTCGAAACTGACTCCTTTTAGCTTAACGACGGCCTGCTGCCTCCGTTATCCCCAGTTGCATCCAGTTGTCGTCTCTTGATGTTATGTGCCTGTGCCGGTTTTGCTACTTTTCACGACGAACTTTCTGCCCGTTATCATGTCATAGATCATGTTTAGCAATGGTTTACTTATGCCGAGCCTGACCAGCTTGAAGAAGAGACCCTACAACCAAACTGTGTCGAACGCTTTCTTCAAGTCAATCAGGCAAGCACCTGTGCATTGTTTCTTGTCTTTATTCCACTGAGTGTCGGACACTAGTTTAGACCCGGCATGTATGGTTTCATGCCCCGCCAGGTATGATATTATTTTCCTCAACACATTTTTTCAGAACTCGAATAACTATCTTTTCAAAAACCTTGCTTATGCAAGGAAAAAGACTGATCGACCGAAGGTTTGTCGGGATAGCTCTATCATTGCCCCGTTTAGGGATTGGTTGCACCACTGCTGTCTTCCAATGTTTTGGGTAATATGCATTACTAAGCGCATTGTTAAACAGTGTTGTGTAAATTTGCACCCCTGACGAAGCACAATATTAGGAATACCATCGATTCCCACTAACTTTTTCTTCTTCAGCGAGTTAAAGATACCATGGAGATCTTCTTGTGAAATCAAGATGTGATTTCTGTCATTGGCGATGGCACTATTTTCCAACGTTGCCGAAGCTCCCTGCAGTCGCGTGCCATGTGTCCCACTCTATCGCAGATGAATCAACGGCCCTTAATGGCCCACATGCCAATCATGCTGCTTCATGGGACAATGTAGTAGCAACTGTCTCCTGGAAGGTCCTCCTTGGTGACGACAGAGTTGTTCGCTTCGTCTCCAAGTCCTTAATACCGTCTACAAACGCATCCGTATTGGCGTTTTCAATTGTGCCAATCGCTCAACCTCTGCAGCATATTCCTGAAGTGACTCACCGTTGCGTTGTTTTCGGACCTTCAACTCCATCTTGAAGACTTGCATTCGGTGTTCACTACCATACTTGCGTCGCGACGAGCCTATTATTGCGTTGTAGTCCATCTGGAGGTTCTCTGGAATCACCTGGGGCACGTCCGCAGCACCGCCCTTTAACGACACAACCAATGCTGTCGCCTTGTCTTCCTCGCTCATATGTACACTGGCGACAGATGTTTCAAACTGCAGCCGAAAGATATTAAATTCTGTCGTTCCGTCGTATGTCGGTGTTTTGAACTTGGTGGCGACGATGCTGATCACTGGTTCCATTACCTTTAGAACACAGATGTCCTTCTTTATTACATCGACCGACGCTTCTAGACCGTTGTTCTCTACGCTTAGAACCTTGCTGTCGAGGTGGTAAACTTTTTCGTCGAGCACTTTCACTTCACTGTTTACTTCCAGAAGTTTCTGCTCGAAACGACTCTGTTGTTCTTCTAGAGCCTTTTTGATGTGGTCCCCCAGCGATTGTTGTACACTTCCAAGCGATTGTTGCATATTTTGTTGTTTTTGCAACGACTGACGCGTTCGTTTTTCTTTTCTTCCCCAACGATTCGCGATTGTTGCACTTTGTCTCCCAACAAATCTCGCACACTACCCAAATATTGACGCATCTTTTGCTCTTGTTCTTGGAACAAATTCTGCATCATCGCTATTACCTGTGATAGATGTTTTCGGAACTTCTACAACAAATTCGTAAGTGTCCGTATCGATTCTATATTTTTCTAGAGCGTCACGCAGCCGTTCTTGTAATTCAGCCTTATCTCCGATTGTCGAAAGGTTTCGCTGCGCGAGCTCCTTCTTCAACTCTTTCACTTTCAAATTCACAAATTTCACCATTGTCACAATCGCATTTCAGAAATCAAATGTTGCGTTTTAGACAGATAGAACTGTGTGCGTGTTCACAATTAATTTGTCCAATAGAGTTCGATAACTGGATTGTGACGAAATGAAACTTACTAGTTAAAAAATTCTATGCACTGGTTTTTTACTGCACAATTACGATTAAGACTTTACTACACTTTTGTCACCACAATTACTTTATTACACTTTTATTTACTACCTTCCAGGCTCACATTTATTACACTTTGATCACTTGTATACCATATCCCAAGCTAAGCTGTGAAAAGCTTCGGCCGCCGCAATTTATATCGCACAGCATTCTTTCTAGAAAAATCTGTAGCCATCTGCCTGTGGAATTACATTAGGGATTGTTTATGTATAATTGTTCGGTAGCGCCGGCGCGGCGCTGTCTCGTTCACAGTAGACTCGTCGTTGTTTATGTATAGCTGCACTGTGGCGCTGGCGCGGCACTGTATCGTTCGATTGCAACACAACAACCACCCCTCCGACATTATATACAGGAAACCATTTGCTCCATAGACTTTGGTGGCGGTGGTAGCTTGTGTGTAGCGTTATTATAGCGACGGATTATAGCCGAATGGGGTTCGGTTATTTCCTGCAGATGGCGCTCTAGACTGATTTGTGTCCACGTCACAATATTATACTTGAGAAGATCGTGGGAAAAAAAACGTCAATACCAGAGGCAAGATCTTCCAAAGTTCCGCTCAACTGCTTACTTACGCGGACGACATTGACGTGATTGGACGAACACAGCAATCCGTCAATGAGGCGGTTGCTGGCATTGAAGCGGATGCAGCTAAAATGGGTCTAGAGGCAAACCAGGGCAAAACAAAATACATGCTTTCATCACAAAAAGATTACCCTTGCCAATCGCTGCTTCTTTGGGTAACGACTCTCGAAACACCAAGTTGACTTTATATAACACTCTGATCATCCCTGTCCTGCGTTTTTGGCGGTCCTGTTTGCATTGATGGCGCCTGGAGGAGAAGATTTAACCACGAACTGTATGGGCTGTATAGCGACATGCACCTAGTTAAGCGTCATCGGATCCAACGCTCAAGATAGCTAGGTCATATAGAGCTTCCGTTGAGTTACTAAAAAAAATTTGGTACCAAACCATTTCCAGACAAGCCTCTACCTTCCAATAGACCACGCAAGTAAAAAAAATCCTCTCTTGTGCCACAATCTTTAACTCATATTTCTAGGATATTAATATTAACAATGGAAATTTAAATTGGCAAATTTTAAAAGGCCTTTAGTTCTTTGTTTGGACATACAAATATTCGTACCTGTGAGGTTCAATCATATATTGTCTACTTCATATAAAATAACTCTTATTTTATGTTCGAAAATATGTTAATGAATTTTCATTTTTCAATAGCACTTTACGTTTTTTCCTAAAAGTATGCCACATTTTGTTCTCTTTTTCATACTCTTAGATGATTAACGAAGTCGCCTGAGCGGTTGACCCCTAAAATCCTGGTCGCGGGCGAAGCCCATCCCCTATTCTAAATACCCAAGACTGTCTTACAGGCTAAATTTTCATGTTTCAGAATAACGTATATGTAATTTCTGGAAAAGGAGCTTAGTTTACCATATACAATACTCTCAGGGTTGGCTTATTTCTCCAGTGTGTATTCACAAAAGTATTACCTACTTCTATGTGCATTTATAATTCAAATTCAATTTGAAATTCATTATTTCTTCATTTGTTCAATCTGGTTTCATTTGAAGGAGATAATGTCGAATCAAGAATAAAATGCCAGAAGTCGATATACTGAAACAGGTATTTTAAAATAATGTAAATAACTTTGTTAATATTAGTTTCCTAGAAAAATAAGTAAAAAATTCGCATTTAAGAATTATTTTTTTATTTGAGTGGTTTGCTGCTGGAAAGTCGCCCCTGACAATTCTGAATAAAGTTAGCCAAAGACATCAGTGCTCTGTCTCTTAACATACACTTACAACACTCATTTGCCGAATACTTTTGCCCATCAGTGTATGTTAGTCAAAGTACATACGTTTAATTATTAACTTATTAAAGTAAAAGCTGAGACAATATTTCTTATCCATGATTTTAAACATGCATACTTTTTATTTCCCTTTAAACACACAATTAAATTTAAATAAAGTTAAATTTTTCTGTTGCTGAAAGATAAATCAAACCCATAGACAGAAAAATCATGGTGATTTTTTATTTTCCCCTCGCCAACCCAACATAGAGCGAATTCACTAACACACTTTGATGTTGTACTGGAATACGTGGGAACAGCACAGCGAAGCAATAATAAAAACGGAGGAACGAAGCGGAACCCCTCGGCAGCCCGTATCTTATGGATCTTTGGTATGTATTTAGTTTGTGTATAACCGCGGCGGGAGTCGGAGTGGTGTACCGGTAAAGTGAGTTTGGGGAATACCTCAAATGTGTTGTAGTTTAAAGAAAATGGTCAGGTGTATTTTGTCTGCGAGTTCGCAATTTTTACCTGTGGCTTAGTCGTCGCATACGTTTATTCTGTGTTTGTTTTTCGAATGCAAGGATATATGATATCGAAACAGGTGGAGATCACGTCGGTCAGTGATATTAAGTGATGATGAGTGGGAATGAGTGAGCAAAAAAATATATTAATTCGTACGAAATCTTATGCTAAGTCTAATTGATAACCGAGCCGTGTCTGCGTGTTACATGTAGGCATTTGATATTATCTTGTGTAGTGCGTGCGGAAAAAATACCTTGTATATTTCTTTTTTTACATTTGACCGGATTTATTGTGATATATCGCACACAGAAATCGTCCTGCATTTATTTCGGCAATTAAATTCAATCTTTTCCACTTTCGTAAATAAAAAATGTTACTGCTGTGGAGCATAGCATTATTGTGTACAGTTTTACAATAAAACATGTGTTCGTATATAGAAAAATAATAAAACCTACAAAAATCGGAAAAGGCATAATTTTATTATACAGTATTGAACAAGGATAGCATCACATCTTGCTTGGATACACATATACAAATTCAAATTGCATACGTCACAGGGAGATCTCCTTCAGGATTCGATTTATGTAACATACAATTCTGCGCTATTTTCGTGCAAAAAAGCAAACGTAATATGGGGCGAAGACCATACAATAGAGTTTGCGCTATAAATTACCCCAGCCGTGTGGAGGGTTGGTTGGATGTTTGTGGTGAGTTGAGTGGGTGCAAATGTTTTGATTTTAGAAGATGCTATTCATTTTTCAGGTATTTGAATATTTTGTTGCAGTAAATCATTTTATCATTTAACTAAATTGAACTTGTGTGTGGTACTTCCTACCAAAATATTAGGAAACACATTTTGATAAGTATATGTTTGTATGTACGACGACGTACAAAGTCAAATATTTACTCTTCCATAGAATACTACCTGCACAGGTACATACCATTTCCTGAGGTTGTGGCAAGGAAGAAGAAATAAACAAATAATACACATTTAACTCGACACTTGAGAAAAGTTAGCATAAAGCAAATCTAAAGATATTTTTGTATTAATTTTATTTTATTAATTTTATGCACATATACCTTTGTAATATATCAAGCAATACGAACACGTATTGAATATACGATTTTATGTTTTTACCGAGATAAGACATCAGTCTCTTATTCAGAGAAAAAAACATAGTAGAACCAATGTAATCATTTAAAATCGCTTCAACGTAATACTAGAAAAGTCAAGAATCGTAATATCTTTGATCGGCCTATTGCAATCCAGTCCAAATAAAATGAAGACAAAACCGTTGGATTGGTACACGGGAGTTGAGGTAGCAAACGAAGCTTGTCAAATGTTAAGACTTAAACTATTTTCGAGATGAGATTGTGAATATCTATAAAGACTTCCCATAAAAGTACATCTCATCTCATATTTGAATCAAATGCAATAACTACGTCAGGCTATCCTGTGAGTTGATTTTGTGTGTTTAGGGGTTGAAACATGTACCATATACACGTCAATATAGAACAATATGTAAATCAGTGATATTATGGAGTCTGCGCAGAGATTCATACTCGAATTTTGACACAGCAGTTTTGTAATGCTTTCACCCCGTTTACAAAATTTGATATTAGTAGTAATTGAAGTCGATTTTATGTGCCTTTGGCTTTCAAATTCTGGGAAGAGTAAAATGAGTTTGGTGCCAAAAATTGATAACTGATTCCAAAACAAACATTTTGTATGGATCCTTGCACCAAAGTAATGCAGATACTCGTATCAAACTTCTATTCCACTCTAGCATAAAGTACCCAATACCCTATTATTGGTCATATTACCGCATTTTTCTGAAACAGTTTACCGTTTATCCGTAGATGCGATGTATCCGTTTAACGTAAGGTCGGTCGGTCCCCTTTAGTAGTCGGCCGCCGAGCAGGTAAATGATGCTAATAGCAACTCTACTTGTAAAACACACGTAACAGGATAAAGGTTTTTCTGTCTGTGAGCAAAAGTTTGTTGCAAAGCAGTTGCTAGTTTCCGCTTCCCACTTTTATTCAAGTTCTCGTTGTAAGTGAAATGTTTGGTTTTTTTGCTTAAAAATAGTAATTTGAAAAAAAAGTCTTAAAATCAGTGAAATATTGTTGGTATGTGCATTATAGTATTGTATTTGATTTATGAATAGTTTCCTTTTAATATACATAAATAAAAAAATATTAAATATAAACGAGAGGCCGACATAAGAAGGTTCAGATCACTGAAAACATAGTGATTTCTCTATGATCGGCGGGTAGGTAGAACTGGGCAAAATAACGGCTTGAAAACTAATATTTATTAAAGCTTAATTGAATATGGGAAAATCTGAACTACTGCCAAAACGTGCTTTCTATATATACTCAGCACTTAATAAGGCATTAAAATATCAGGGGCCAAAAATGGTCAAAAAACAAAGTGAGCAAAAAATTACTACTCCCTAGAACAACAATTCAAGACCCAATTCATGGGAGAATTGTGGGAAAAGTCATGACAAATCGTGTCGAATACTGTGCTTAGTGCAGCAGTTTGAACAGACCCTGGTGGACTGGCTTTTAAATCTAGACAAATGTGAATTTCCACATAACCAACATAACACGTTTGCAAACATAATTTGGGAATATAATCGGAAAACACCATTCAAAGACCGTTGACCAGGAAAGACTTGGTACTATGGGTTCATGAAGCGCCATTTTGTACTCCAGAACAACATAGAGGCTCTCAAAATGTCGAGCGATAGTCCCCTGATTTTCAAGAATGGTTTTTTTCGCGAATTTTGATAGGGGCGAAACATCGTTCAGCCGAAACCCAATGAAAGTCATGACATTACACATTTTTGTGAATAGTTTGTTTTCGGTAGTAAATACACTAAACATAGTACGCTATTCTTCATAATCACGAATTTCTAAAAGTTTTGTTTTTAATTTTTGAAAATACTTAAAGCAATTTTTTTCGCGTGTCGAATGAAAGTAGAAATTTATTTTTATGAGAAACTCAAAAAAGCTGGATTGAAAAATGAATCCGAAGTGAAACATCTTTACGATTGTAGAGGTATCATTTTTAGGTTGGAAGCTGAAGAGTAAAATAAAGACTTTGGTAAGGAGGGGGAAGGAAAAGGACGACTGCGTGTCTGCCGTATGTAAACTTGGTTTTCTAGGGGCAGAAAGTGCAGTAAACAATTGTCTGTAAGTAATTTGACCCCACTTCTGACAAATAACATAGATAAAAACAAATAGGCCATTGATGAGATGGGTCTATTTTTAAAAATTACAAACAAATACGCTACAACTTATAGGTGAAAATGTAATGCATTGACATTTAACGACCAAAATCGTCAGTCGAAATTGACTTTAATTCTATTTTTGCTTAAATTTCCCATAAAACTAGAGTGTCTAGTCTCCAATTAGACATTTAAATAATTAAAGCATATATCTCACTTTGTGTTGAGATTGAGAAATAAATAGGTACAACCTATAGTGCATTGCCGATATTATAAGGTATTTTTACTAAAGTAATGTTCAAACGAGTGTGAAGTGTATGTGGGATGAATAATGACAAGAAACAAATCATTTTAGGAATTATAGGCAAAGTTAATTTATATATTAGTGCATACATTGATAAATTGATAAATGGCTCCATTCAGTCTGCGTAGAATAAGACGAACCACAATGCGAGAAATCTAAAATGAAATGCTTATCGCGCGAAATATTATAAGTGATAGATAAAAAAACAACAAAAGCGAAAATTGTGTGTTGAAGTGTCAGTTGCACTTTATATTGTTTGAATGAGACGAACCTAAAAAAATACTTTTGTAAAAATTGCAGAGAAGCTCACCGAACATTTAAAAATGTAAGTGGTTATATTTATATATATACACCTGATTAAACAAACAGATACACTTCATATACACCATACATTTTTCGTATTTAACGTAACAAATTGATAGACATTTTAACGCTAGCGAAAAAACTGAATGCAGTTTTATTCTATATACTTTCTACTAGCTTAAAACATAAAAATTATTATATTAAGAATTATATTATATTATTATATTAAGAGAATCAACTCGTCAACTTCATCCGCCCCTAGGAACTCGTGCTCAACTGTAGAATTGCCTAAGGTGATATTCTCGATTAACTGCCCAAGTATCGGTGTATCCTTCCCCGTACCTGTATGCAGCCGTATCCCGTATAACGGCTCCACCGCTTCGACTAGATTACTCCTTGCGATCGTATGTGATGTTCCCGTATTGACATTCCAACCGATACCATCGACAGTGAGGTTGTTTGCGTTCCTTCCGAGTTGGGGAACAAAGTTGGTGGTGTTGCCGGCGTTATCTCCTGTTAAATCCTCCTGCAATCCGACTGGGGCTTCGAAAGCTGCCCACGCTGAGTGTAGTCGCATGCCATGTGTCCGATTCTGTCACAGATGAACAACGGCCCTTAAAACTGTCGCGAGTAGGTGACATCCACACGGCGAGTTCCTAGATGTGGCATACACGTCAAACCCGCTGCTACTTAGGAAAAAGCAGCAGCAACTCCTGATAGGTCCTAATTGGTGACGACAGAGTTGTTCGCTTCGTCTTAAATTACCTAATACCTACCTGCACAGACAAACGCATCCGTATTTGCGTTTTCGATGAGTTTTCTGGTTCTGGTTCGCTCTATCTCTCCAGCATATTCTTGAAACGACTCACCATTGTGTTGTTTTCGGCCCTTCAAACTCCATATTGAAGACTTGCATGCGGTGTTCACTTTAATACTTGCGTTGCAGAAAACTTATGATTGCGTAGTCCATCTGGAATCGTCTCGGACATGTCCGCAGCACTGCCTTATTACGACATAACTAGTGCTTCCGCCTTGCCTTCTTCGCTCATGTGTATCCAGGCGACAGATGTCTCGAACTGCGGCCGGTATATGTTGAAAGCTGCTGGGCCTTTATAGGTCAATAGTTTGAACTTCAGAGCATAGATGTTCTGCCTCATTACGTTGACCGGCACTTCTAGACCATTAATCGAAGTCTCAACGCTTAGAACAGGTCAACTTTTTCTTGGAGCACTTTCATTTCATTGTTTACCTCTAAAAGTTTCTGATCGAAAGGGTTCTGCTATTCTTCTAGTGCCAGCCTTCTTTATCTGGCCTTAAGCGATTGTTGCCAACGAACGACGTCGACCAGCGAATTGCGCACGCAGCAAGCGATTGTTGCATCTTTTGTTTCTGATCTTCTAACGATTTACGCAGACCGCCAAGCTATTGCTGCACCTTTGCCCTTGTTCTTGGAACAAATACCATTCTGTCACAATCCCACTTCTGACACCATATGTTTAATAATAATAATATAATAATATGAGTGGCGCTACAGCCCGTAGGGGGCCAGGGCCTAGCTTCTCAGCAACCACTCGTGTTGTGCGTGCTATTGTTCTGTCACGAGTGGAAGGGACCCACACTTTAATGCCGAATCCGAACGGCTTTTGTTTGAGAAGCTTTTTCTAGACAGGAAATACTCTTTGAGCATTGTCAGTGACTCGAAAGAGGTGGGGCCGTGAAAATTATTTTTGTCGCTCAGAGCTGGAATCGAACCTACGACGTCGAGGTTGGGGTCGACGCACATATCCACAACGCCACGGGCCACCACATATGTTAAGTTTTACAAAAACAGTGGCTGCGTAATCACAATTAATTTGTCCAATAAAAGGGTTCCATCACTGGATTGTGACGAAATGAAACTCAAAAGTTTGCTTATTTTATGCTCTGATTTATTAACTTACCCTGCATTATGCTCCTAAAACTTTACTATACTTGAAAATCACATCAGTCTGTTTAGTTCCTTGTTGCCTTGTAGACTCACACGTATAACGCTTTGATCACGTATAACGCTTTGATCACTTTTATACAAAATCCAAAACCATTCCGATATTTATGTATATCAGCCAACATTAATTGCAGAAGAATCATGTACATATTGGGTATAATCTATGTGTCTTTATTCGAATTGTTTATCTATTTAATCTCGACGACTTTGTATTGAAAAAGAGCTCATTAGGGATATGAGCTACCTAATGGAAATTATTTACGATATAAGTGAAAAAGGTATGATTTCCAAGTAGTCAGCCCCCTCAACTCCAGTAGTCGGCCACGCAAGTATTCCAATAGTAAGCCCCAATTACCATATCATTATCAACAACATATAATAAGTTAAGTAACTTTTAAATGTTTAATAACATGGTCATTAATTAAATAGTGAACAGAAAAATAAAAATAACATTTAGTTCAATCATATTGGTACAGGTGTATATATGCTTTTATTCACAACACCATCTTTCCTTTTGTACATCATTAAAACATTCTCCAGCAGAGGTGTACATTTCAAATTAAACCACTCTGCACGTTAATCGGATGGGGCTAATGTTTTGTAAGACTAGCTCGACTCACAATCATGTAACATAAAATAACATTTTCAGTTGAAAAACAAGACAAATAAAGTGACATATTAATGATCATGAAATGGATATATCTTTCGTATATTTGTAATTGTAACACTTTTCAAATTCACTTCCACTTGTTTTTTTCCTCCTGCACTGCAATACTGTACCGACACTTTTCGTTTTTAACCGCGAAGTAGCACATGGATTCTTTCAATTTTTTGCACACAGATAGAAGAAATGTTAGCCAAGAGAGCAATATATTTTGTTTGAAAAGAGGGCGAAAGCATGCATTACTGCGCTGTACCTTGTATGTCAGTGGCTAACTACTAAAGAGGATTGAACTAAGGAGCCATCACGCTATGATTGGTTTGAATGCTTAAAATTATATTTATTATTTGTAAGTAAAATGGAAAAGTCGAAGTAATGGCTGCAATTACCTTTTTAACAATATTAAAAACAAAAGACTTGTACAAAGTTAGAACATGCAATCCTCTATACCAATGTATAAAGCATATAGTTAATTTATACTATATATATCTATGTATACTTCGATAGCAAAGTAGGACCACATTGATTTATTCTATAATACATATAAATAATATTTAATGTATACCAACCCAAATGCAAACATTTATTATCCGACTATTGCACTTTCGAAGATTTTATATTAAATTAAATCAATCAAAAACGAAACAAAAGCATATTTCACAGGTAATGGAAATAAAAAGTCACTCCAAAAATTATTTATTATTCCTGAATATGACATTGATAAACGAATAAGAATAAGACAAATACGTATGTCTGTTTTGAGAGTATTCTTGGCATTTTATTTTTAAATGATCTGACTTTGTGTAAAAGGGAGATATCAAGATCAAAAAGGAAGAAATATTTTATTCAAATAGTTCTATGTATAAGAACAGATGTACTGACTTTCATTCGAAAGGTTTGTATCAAAACATTTTACAATATAAAATAATATGATGCAATATATGTAATAAAATGGAACATAGAAACATTTTCCAAACATGAAACATTATGTTGTTTCATTTATTCATTTAAACTAGAGTCAGATTTGTGTAATGAGCATTTTTTGAATTCAATCAGTAAGAACGGTAGTCTTTATATTCAATGCCATTGGATGGCTACCAAGACATAGGGCAATTGAACTCTTAACAAAAATTTTATTCTCATAGCATATTTATACGGGCGTATGTATATAGTACTAGAGTGTATTCAAATTTCATGATCATGAATTCTATCATTTATTAAAGAGAAACCTTTTTTAAGTGAAATCTGACAAGTTGTATTCTTATCCCAGATGGTAGAAATATGTCAGCAAATAAGAAACCTAAAGATGGACATCACGGACACACTACATCCATAATTTTTTCCCTATATTTTTCTTTCTTGATTTCTTTAAAAGTTTCTCCACTTCCTAATCTCACATTTCATGCAATCGTATACTCTGCGTCCGAGTGCGCAGGTGAAAGAGAGAACTCGTAATTGAAGTACATTTTACCGGACTGACCTACACCTTAAGAGTGTCACCTAAATGAGGTTGATATCTTTACACTTACACCACTATCTTTTGTGCCTAACGTATTCATTGTAAAATAAGAAGAAACTATGGTCTAATGAGCTACATGCACATAAGATTTTCTATATATGTACATAGGCGAACTTCACTATGAGTTAATACATTAAATGATTAGAAAATATTAGGAAGCTATTACTTAATGCACACTTTATTTTAATATTATTATTACTTTTTAATGCACAAAATAAATAGACATAGAGACAAATGAAAACAAAACTACAACGTCATCGATCTTCAACGAGAAATTTCTCAAATAAGTCACCTGCTGTAGTAGTGAAAAAACCTGTATGTGAAAGTTGTTTCCTTTGATTCATACAAGACTTTCGTTTTACTTTTAGCGATTTAGTAGATAAGTCAATACGGCGAGAAAAGTTCCATCACTTTTTTAGGTCAGTAATCATTTCGATAGAATTCGAATATGCTTATATTAGGCCTAAGGGTTAACCCGCGTAGATCGTTATTGAGCGTGGACATACATCTATAAGTGTATGTATGGATATATAAAATTGTCATCAAGTTTCTTGATCATTGTATACGCGGTAGCTATAATCGGTAATGCTGTAAAAATCACAAGCGCTAGCTTTTAATCTTATTTTTAAAATTCTGGTCCACATTCCTCGCATGTTGTTGTCACTCGCCGTCTGAGGTGCAGTATCGAAATAATAAAATGCAACAACGTCTAAGAATATATCAGATGTGAGAGTGATTCGTGTGATCTTTGCATGCGGTCGTAGGGGTGACGGTTTTTTTCCAGTTTGTATTAGCTTCGTTGTAAAAGACAATCCGTTGTAGATGACGCCATTTGGGACAAATTGAATAGGTATATCTAAAAAAGAGGCTGGTTTATTTATGGCTGTGTTTACAATGTTTTATTGGGTGTTCTTAGTACCGCATTTCATATTTTTATCAAAAAATTTTCTTAATTGGTGTTTATTTGTTTTTTATCATAATGTTTTCATAATACGATGTTTCATCTTCTGCTGTTGAGAAAGATAGGTCACTAATGAAAACTTATTATTGAAAACGTAAACCTGTATATGTGTAGATTGGTTTTATGTGAATTCTTTCAGTTACGCATTAGATATAATAATTCAATTGCAGAAATTAAATGAAATTGAATTTTCCATCAACATTATGACAATTATTTTTGCTTTGACTGGGTGGTTGGAAATGGAATGTGATTGTGAACTATTTTCAACAAAAATATCTGAATTTACTTGTTTTGTCTCCAGAAAAACTAAACGGGAAGAAAGTGAAATTCGATTCGATATGTATGAATGTCAGAATTCCCTAGAAAAATAAACTTTCGAATCGTTCGAAACTTAAAATGGTATTCGTAATATATATGGTACATATGTACATCATATTATCGTTTTACATATGTGTGCGTGTCGTTTTTTTTTGCATAAATTTGAAATTTAATTCTAAATACTTTCGAATAAATAAACAAAATAATAGGGCTAATTGCTGTTCTTAAAGCGACTCGGAGAAGGAAGCAAGCTGATAATAATCCGTCTCCCAAATGTAGCATTTATAATATGGTTTCATTTCCCTTGTTTAAATTCGGAGTAAATTCAGTAAATTGCACAGAAATTTGTTTGAATTGATTAATTGATATTCTTTTAAAATAAGGGTGTCAACAGTATTATCTCCATTTGTACGATTCATGCTAAAAAGTGACAAATTTTATTTTAGTTCAAGCTTATACGATCTGCCTCGCATGTAGTTAGTGGCCTCCAAAATTTAAACAAACTGCAAGTCAAAGTACCACCAGGTTTTCTAAACATAAGGTAATACATTACATTACAAACCTGTCTGAGAAAGATGGGTAGGATTTTGTGTATATAAGGTTAATAGAATGGCCGTTATTAGGCTTTGGATTATCATGACCTTACAAGAGAATAGAATTGTCTTTGTATTTATATTTGATTCATTGGAATAAAATCACTACGAACAATACCTCCCAAAATGTATACATAATAGCATGGTATATACATATGTAAGCAAACAATGAAGAAAGTTGACAAATAAATTGGCACAAGAAAAAAACGCTAGATGCTGACATTTGACTCTCGGATTATGCGACATAGCTCTGATATTCTGGCACAAGATTTGTTGTTAACAGGTGTAGGTTGGATGCTTAGTGTGTCATCTTCTTTTCCTTCTCCACCATTGTGAAATTGACCTCATTCTTTGGACTTAAATGTGGTCAGAAATATACAACGAGATATTCATGTAGTAATGATAATCATTTAAACTGTGTCAATGAAATTGAAAGGGAAAGAGTTGGGAAAATATTTAATTTTCCTCCATATTCTATGCACGAAACTGTATACAATAAACATATGTATATATCTATGATATGCTTGGATAGTTTGTTTGTAAGTTGAATAGCTACTAAATCTGTTTATAAATGTATAACGTAAATAATTGTGAACTTTTTTTATTTTTTTTATTTAGAGAGAGTTAATATTGTTTTTTTTCCTATACATAGAATGATATGTCATGTACAAATTACGTGAATAAATAAGAGAGAGCTCTGAACTAGAGTGTTATGTATAACTTAACTCTTAAGATTCCACTTTTTCACAATTTTACTATGAATATATGAAAAAAAAACTCAATAAAATATGAGGCAGATATGTTAGAATTTTTTAGATTTTAACAGCATTATTAAAATTGACAGCTGAATGAAAGCTTGAATTTGTTACTTTAAGAATTCGGGCAAGACTTAGGTCACAGCCACCAAGATCTTCTCGGTTTGAGTAGCGCGATGTCCGTTCGCGATAAGACGGAGTGTGCTAAAGAACGAAACATTAAACTGGTGGTTAGACCAAAACCAGTTTCCGTCGCCGAAGAGTTATTTTTTTGCACACTAGAAGAACTTTATTAGCTATTGATTTTGTTGATAACAAGCACAGTTATTTGTTCTTTGACTGACTAAATGTAATAATATGAAGGTTTTAAGACTTATAAAAATATTTCTGGTCAGAGACACATCTGTCAATCCATTAAACCACAATTAACCTCAACTAAGAGACCGTAGGACCAATGTCTTCGGAGAAGTTAGTTAATTATTACCAATAATCTAGAAATTTCAATTAACTTAAGTTTTTCTATATATTTGTAAAATTAAGTTTATTTAATTAATATAAGGTGTTTTACGTTTTTTTCGCGGATACTCGTTAACAACTTCGCCGCGAGGCAAATGTATGAAGCACACGGTTTCCACACCTTAACATCCACAAAGGAATCCACATGGCGGTCTCCAGATCAATCTACCATCAACCAAACTGATCAAATTGCGATTGATTCAAGACACTATAGCAGCATTTTGGACATGCGAACGTTCCGAGGCGCCAACTTTGATTCGGATCACTATCCGAACTGTGTAGCCAAACTCCAATGAGGATTTCCCGTACCCCGCGAAATCATCAAAATGCTACCAAGAAAGTCAACGTCGCACGGCTATAATCGCAGGAAACCTCCAGAGAATTCGCCGATCTAGCCTGCCTTCACCTCTCACAGATTCCCATACCGCCGACATCAAGTAGACCAGTGGCAATACTGCCGAGAAGCCAATGCCGTAACTGTCGTAACAATTCGCCACCAAAAATTATCCCCTGCTTCGATGAAGATTGTCATCGATCACATGCAGCCAAACAGAAATCATACAAAGCGGCGCTGCAAGCACCAGCAAATAAGCATAAGAAGCGCGCGATCGAGAAGATTGAGGGATGTTACTGCAGGAACGATGTTCGGAAACTCTACTAAAGGCTCAAGCCCATAGAATCCGGTGCGTGCGTTGTAGTTGACATCCACAAAAATCGTATTTGCCGGACTGCAAAGAGGTGCCAAATGAAAGACGTACGTTGCGTCCGAAATATGTATACATACATACAATCCCACACGACCATGAGAGTAAAATGATACACATACATGCATAATTGATACACACATGTGAGAATAAACTGTCAAACGGAAGAAAAGTTAAAAGTTCGCCAACTTCATGCATTCTGATGTATTCCACATATAGCCCACACTTGTTGTCTCGCTCCCTCTTATTAGCTCTTAAGAGTTGTCAATTTTTTGACAAGACGCAACGCACGCACCGGATTCTATGGGTTTGGGCCTTAACAGCTAAAAAGAACAGCTGGTGACGATTTCGACACGAAATAATCTGTAAAATCTGGTCGGAAGTATGCCCTACGGTTGGAATCTCAGGATCGTTTGCCCGATCCTAAAGAAAAGAGACCCTCTAAACTGTGTCAATTATAGAGGAATAAGTCTCCTAAATATATCCTATAAGATATTTTCTTCCGTTCTGTTTAAGCGTCTGATAACACTCTACGTTAACAGCCTGATTGGTCAACGTCAGTGCGGTTTCAGAAAAGCAAAATCCACTTTTGTCCAAATATTCACATTACGGCAGGTCTTGGAAAATACCAGGAGTTTCAAGTACATTCACTTCATACCCATCACATGGCCGCGTATGACAGCATTTATAGAGACGAGTCATACATTGCCTTGTCTAGTTTTGGCATCCCTGAAAAACTCGTCCGCCTTTGCAGAACGACGATGTAGAACGCTCAATGCTTCGTCAAGGTCGGTAAAGATTGTACCGAGAGCTTTGATGTCAGAAAAGGATTTAGACAATGCGACGCACTGTCCTGCGACTTTTTTAATATTTTTCTCCAGAAGATCGTGCGGAACTCAAATGTTAACACCAGAGGTACGATCTTCCACAAATCTGCGCAACTGCTCGCATATGCCGATGACATTTGCATGACCGGAAGAACACAACGGGCTGTCAGTGGGGCGTTTGTGAGCATCGAGAAGGAAGTGGCCAAGATGGGGCTTGCGGTTATTGAAGGTAAGACTAAGTACATGCTGTCTACGAAAAAGATCCACCAACACCGACGTCTTGGACGAAACGTCACTATAGACAGCTATAACTTTGAAGTAGAAAAAGACTTTGTCTACCTAGGTTCCGAAGTTAAAACAAGCAATGACACCACCGCGGAGGTAAACCGGAGGATCACGCTGGCTAATCGCTGCATTTTTGCACTCGTAACGCAACTGAATAATGAAGCCATCTCTCGAAGAACCAAGATATCGCTATATAATACCCTGATAGTCCCAGTCCGGCTGTATGTCGCAGAAGCATGGACTCTAACTAAAGCGAACGACGAGATTCTTGACCGCTTCGGGAGAAAAGTCCTTCGAATTATCTTCGCCCCCGCATGTAGGGATGGTGTTAAGAGGAGGAGACTGAGCGGATTAACTGTACATGACACCGACCTGGTCAAACGAGTTCGGATCTCTCGTCTCATATGGCTAGGTCGTCGAATCCAACCCCGAGTGACAACGCCGTAACGGAAGATCACGTGCAGCTAGAAGGGAACCTGAAAAAGTTGAACGTGCGTGGCTGGAAGCAACTAGCACAAGACCGGGCTATATGGAGAGGCATGTTGGCTGAGACCCAGGTCCACCCAGGACTCTACTGTCAGCCAAAGAAGATGATGCTCGCTAACAAATCCCATATGTCTTGAGTACTCTATTGAAAAATATAAATAATATAAATAAAGCCATTATTGGATTATGGAGTGAATGGAGGCCATTATAAGCTTATTTCATGACACTCTTCCACACACCTCATATTTTGGGTTATTGGTATCTCATTGAAATTAGCATTCAGTTGACTTTTTATTCAATACTAGCTGTATCAGTATTGTGAAGCGTTTAAAAAAAAAATAAAATACATATATGTTATGAAGTTGTTGCCGGCGCATTATACTGCGCATTCTAAAATCATCAAAATTGTTTTTCAAAAATGTGGTTCCCTTAATGCGTTACTAGGCATTTTGAAAAAATTGAAAATGTAATATTTACTTTAGTGTTTATGTGTTAGGTTATGGTGGCTGACTTCCCATTGTGATACCACGCGGATAGACTGCTCCTAATCCCGGACCAGTTAGTGCTTGTAATAAAGCGGTTTAGCTGACTTACGTTATTTATTTCTCTGAGATTGTTTGAATAGTATGCCTCTTAGTATGAGTAAATACAGACGTCATGACAGAACACTTCAGGAGC
Organism: Eristalis arbustorum; assembly: GCA_916610145.1. NCBI lineage: Eukaryota > Metazoa > Arthropoda > Insecta > Diptera > Syrphidae > Eristalis > Eristalis arbustorum. Next base: position 56,192,840 of record OU744320.1, on the reverse strand, counting down.
AGGGATAGTGATTTGTTGTTTCTATCTCCTTTTAAATATTTTTGCAGTAATTGTAATCTCACATTAGTCACCTGCATATAAAAATATGGTCCCAGTAGTTTTTTTTTATCAGTTTAAATTATATTCAGATGTGCCACACATAACGATTGTTGAATGAAAATGTGTACCTTGAATAAGTTTGTTTACTCTATAATTACTTTATAAATCACATACGCACGAGTATGTTCAACGAAGATATTTTTACAAAATTGGCAGTAGTGATGATATCATACTCCTTGTAAAGACTAGAATAATTCATTAGAGTTTTCTTATTGCGTTTGAACGAAGCAAGCAATAATGTTTTATTATATTAAAGCAGTGGAAGTATGTCCAACACACGAAATTGCTTTTAGATACAACGTTTCGATCCACGTTTTTTATTGATGAATGATAAACTCTTACCATCTAAAATAACTTTTCATAAACGGTAAGATGTTCACCCTTTCCCCAATCAATCATCTTAAGTGTCACTATGGCCTAATTTTTTCTGTATGTACTCTGATGTCCATAAAACTTCGAAAATCTCTCCGCTAGATATTCTTAAAATTTAAATCATAAATGCCATTTTGTTAGTCATCATTCACATCGCAGATAGTTCGTTTTTTTGTCTTTCGTAAACCTTCAAAATCTGCTATCCCATTAGAACACGTAATATAAATAAATTATTCACTGTCAAAATCATTTTCATCATCCGTAATATAATAAGTGTGTGTATGTACTGCTTCCAGTAGAGTAACATATGAAGGTGACAACAAATAAGTCTGAGCATGTCCATGCGAACAAAACAGGCAGTGGGAATGCCGGAATACAACATTAACCAATATAGTTGCCAAACAACTTTCTATAAACATATTTCCTAGTATCTAGTCAAGATGAATGGAAACAAGTATCATAAAATACAGATCATCTTAATAGTGCGATGATAGTATTTGAAACCAAAACCAAACTAGATATGATTTTTCCTTTGACAGGAGACACCTATTTAAAAAAAGGTATCGTAGCGAAGTCAAAGCAACAGTAGCGAAGTTAAACAGTTTGGGATTATTTTATTAAGTATATTGAAGATTACATATTTATTTAATCCAGTTAAAGTCAAAAATTAAAACAACCTTTTTTTGTTAATTAAGCTCGGTTGAACATTTTTAATATTTTTGTCTGGGAAGTTGTTATAAATCCAAGTTCAGTAACTCTTTCAAGCATTTTTCTCAGCCTCAGCAGTCCTTTGTAAAGAAGTTAATATTCTGAATGCAATAGAAGCAACAGAAAATGCAAACAAATTTTATACCGATAAAATAACTGATGTAACTTCTAAGAATGGTCAGCAGTTCACACTCGATACACTCTGCTCTTGGATTTTGCAACAGTATAAAACAGTATTGTAACTTTTATAAGTCCAACCAATCAAAAAACAAAATTACATCTATAACTAAAACTCTCTCTTGATCTATTAAAAAATATAGAATTTATGTACATTGTTTTACTTTTTATAGTCTCTTTTGCTGTATTTTCATTTCTCATCAATGTATATAGTATTATGAGGAATTAGCAAAATACCTCTTTCATGCCGCTATCCATAAATCTAAGTGTGTGTGTTTCAACCAGATATTTCTAATATCATGATACTCCTTCAAGACCTACAGTTTTAAGCCGACAGTTTAAATCCGACGAAAGGCCAATTTTGAGAAGCTTTATCTAGATAGGAAATATGTACTCCGTACGGACCAGAAATATAGGGCGTTGGGGGCGACGTACTTACCCACAAAGCCTCGGGCCACCACTGTTATTATACAAAAAACTGAACGGATGCACAGGATGGGAAAATTAAAAAAGCAAGTCTAGTAAAAATATAGCAATCTAGTGAATACGCGAAATAAATTTGGATTAAATTGTTTGAATTTTTTCAATTTGAAAATTGAATTTTAGGAATACTATGCACAATGTGATGGGGGAAGTATTTTATTTTGACAATTTTGAAGCTTTTTAGGAAACATTCGGCACATGTGCTCCAGCAAGCTTAAGCAAAAAATAAACTTTGGCCTATAAAAACTTCATGAAGAAGCTTATTGTTTTTGCTTACATAATTTTTATTTGTAAGTGGATCAAGAATTTCAGCTAAAAAATTTTATTTTTTATTATATATTCCAATCAATTGTTATATACATTTTTTGATCACAATGATGCGAATATATACTTATGTATCAAAATAGTTTAATAAATTCAAAATTGTATTCTTAAAACTATGCCTACTCATAGCACAGCTCATGCAGATCAACTACATTATTATTAGAATTATATAAAATTCGATAAATATTCCACATTAAAATAAACGTCTATCCTAATTAAAAGTCACCGTCAGAATGCCCGGCCTCCTTCGTTTTTCCCTTTTCTACTTTCGTGTTGCCAATAGTTTAGTTTTGCGTTACAGATTCGGCCATCCAGTCTTGATCGACGTCCTCGTCGAGTTCTTTATCCAACTCTATCCAAGGCTTCATTCTGTTGCCCACACGGATGTATAAGGGTTTTTGGTTTCTTTGAAAAATATCCAATATAATTGTTGCAATAATGTCCGCAGCATATCTCAAAATCGTTACAATTGGTATTTTTTTTAAACAACCTATTCGCCTTTTCGTCAACTGAAAGTGCAAACATCATCCACTAACATAGTAGTAGATACATGTACACATTCGTTCCCTTGAGGAACAGTGATAGCATTACCTTTTCATAAACTGAAAATGCAAGCGCAAACTATTTTACTCATTCCCGAAGAATACATAACGGTTAAATCTGCGTCTTCACTAACGCTTCAACTTAACTTTTACCACAGCTTTGCAGACTATATCCATAAACTAACTTTCACTACTAGATACGAACACCGAATCATTCATTACTTTTGAATTTCACGAATATGCTCAGAACACTAACACAAAACCACCAGTTCTTAAGAAATCACACCACTTACATAGGTTGTATCAAAACAATTTTTTAAATAAGTTTTCTCACTGTTTTTTTTTATAGGAATAGATTCTAAATGTTCCACATTAAAATAAACGCCTATCCTGATTAAAAGTTACCGTCAGAATGCCCGGTCTCCTTCGTTTTTCCCTTTTCCACTTCCTTGTTGCCAATAGTTTAGTTTTGCGTCACAATAGCTATTCGATTGTTACACCCATAATGAATTCTATTACTAGAAATGGAAAGGTTAGTTCTATTTTTAAGACATCTTGCTTGGACGTACCAATGGACAAGTGCGAGTAGCTTTACAGATTTAGTATTGTTGCAAGCAATATCTTTGAGGAAAAGAACGCTTTGGGTTTGTGTGCGCAATTCTAACGTTTTTCCTTAGCGCGCATCTTGAAAAATAACCAGGCATTTCATAGAATGATCTTAAATTTTTTAAAGCAAGCAGTGTGAAATTCTTTTTTTCAATTTGTTCATATAAGGGTCACCAGACAACAAAGCAATATTACCAACGATATGTAACTTGTTTTAATATGTAAGCATCTTCAAAACATTCGGATAATAAAAATAGATAAATTAAGTCCACTCTGGATTTCTTGGTTACGTCAAGTAAAAGTTTGCATTTCATTAGACTTTTCATGATCCAGATCCTTTGCTGTTGGAAGAACTTTTTCGTTTGGAATTTACAAATATCAAAAAGGATTTGCTGTTCCTTCTCCACTTGGGTGCGCCACCTTAAACGCGGGCGTTCTCTGTTGCGTTGCCCGAAAGGTTCGGATTCGAAGATTCTTCGGGCCGGAACTGTTATGTCCACTCTACATGACCTAGCAACCGTAGGCGTTGGATCCGTAAGACGCCTAACTATCAGCGTATATGAGGACTGGGATGATCAGTGTCTTGTTTGGAGTCAACTTGGTTATTCGAGAAATGGCTTTATTACCTCTTGAGCCCGAAAAAACAGCGGTTGGCAAGAGTTATCATACGCTTGATCTCGGTACTGATGTTATTAGTACAGTTTACTCCGGAGCCGAGGTAAGTAAAGTCCTTGACTACCTCGAAGTTATAGCGGCCCATTCCGACGCTCTGTCTAAGACGTCGAAGTTGTATGTCGTTTTTGAGGACAGCATATACTTCGTTTTGCCCTTATTTCACCGCCAGACCCATTTTGCCGCTTCCGTCTCAATGTCAGCAAAAGCCTCACTGACGGTTCGCTGAGTTCTGCCAATCACGTCAATGTCATCGGCGTATGCTAACTTGCTTCTGTGGTTGGCGTGTGAGTTTCGCACGATCTTATCCAGGACGATGTTGAAGACATTATATGACAGCGCGTCGCCTTGTCGAAAACCTTTTTTGACATTGAAGATCTCGGCGAGCTCGTTACCGACCTTGATGGAGCAGCGAGAGTTCTCCATCGTCATCCTGCACAGCCTGACGAGTTTGGCAGGAATGTCAAAACTAGACGTGACGAACTATACAACGTTCGTCTCTATGCACGCTCTCATATGCAGCCTTGAAATCGACGTCTTTTCCAGGATCTGCCGTAGCGTGAAGATTTGGTCTATTGTGGACTTTCCTGGCCTGAAGTCACACTGATATGGACCTATCAGATTATTAATGAACCGCTTCAGGCGGGTACACAAAACGGCAGATGTTAAGAAGACTGATCCCTCGATAGGTGGCGCAGTCGAAATTGTCTTCTTTCTTGTGAATCGGGCAAACGATACTGAGATTCCACTCGTGGGCATGCTTTCCTCAGACCATATCTTACAGATGAGCTGGTGCATGTGCCCTACCAGATCTCACCGCTCCAGCAGCTTTGTTAGACTTGATATTGCTATCTTGACGTCGTCTAAGTCTGCGGGACGGAATTCGCGTCTGTCATCGTCCAATTTGAGTGGAACATTTTGCCTGACAGCGGTATTTTGGTCCTCATCGCCGCTTAACATTGGATATTTGTTTTACCCTTTAATAAAACATTCGCACGTCATTCCTGCCATAACACCTCTCCATCTCCTCGATCGCGCGCTTCTCATGCTCTTTCTTCTTTCTTCTGAGAAGCCGGTTCTCTTCACTTATTTTCTGTTCGTAGAGCTCACGAATAGCCTTTGTTGTTCGATGCGGCGTTGCCTTGTAGGCCTTCTGCTTGGCTGCATGTGCCTGCTTGCACTCGTCATCAAACCATGGGTTCCTTAAAGATGGTGTCGTAAAACCCAGCACATCAATGGCAGCTTCTTCTTGACAACGACTCCATTGGTTTGGATCGATGGTTTGTGCAGGCGGCGTCGAACTTACAGAGAGTTTCTGGGAGACTCGTTCGGTCCTAGCAAGATCCTAGCAGCCTGTTCTAAGGGATCATAGAAGTTATCTTTGCTACTATCATCTTTGTCCTCTGTCGGGGTGTGGGCGCAAATCAGGCTAATGTTGCCGAATTTAGCCTTGATGCAAAATGTTATGAGGCATTCGGTTTTACAGACAAAGCTTAAGACTTTTTGCCTGAGCCTGCCTCGAACAACAAATCCACTTCCAAATAAGCGCCTCTCTCTGCTGCAATAACTGTAGTAGATGACGCAGTTTTTCATCCTCTTCTTGCCCGTCCCATTCCACCGTACTTCCTGGATGGCGGTTATATCTGCTTTATAGCAGTCAAGGGCCTCCGCGAGTTCTTCGGCTGCACGTGGCCTGTTAAGAGACCTCATATTCCACGTACAGAACCGAAAAGCATGTTCATTTGTTCGTTTGCTAGGGTCGTCAATAGTAAATCCGTCAGCATCCGAGGCAATTGGTTGTCTCTGAACATGTTGCTTTTTACGTGGTGAGGGCGTTAATACCACGCACAACCCCCAACCGGGAGGCCAGGCCTGGATGACTCCGGTGTCGGTAACCTCGCTAAGGTTGTGAGTGCCGCCGTTGACCCTATAGGATAGAGTTTCTCCGCCGCCAACTCTACTCCAAAATCCCGACATGATCTTCAAGGCAACCTTTCAGATCTGAGCTCCGAATATGTCAGAGCAGCTCTAAAAAGGGGTGTACCAGGTAGCTTTGGATGTCGCCGTTGGCTAATCTGATGGTAAGCTCCTCCGCAGCCATCCGTAAAGAGAGATGAGTCCTGATACAGACTCATCCACTCTCCCCCTCTCTCGTTTGCAGCCGCCAATGACGTCCCACGGGGGTTGGGTACCCCATCTTCAGTCGAAGGTGCTCGGCTCCCGGATTTCACCACGGGGAGTTGAGAGTAGGAGTTTATTGACAGAGGCTAAGTGCAGACGCCTGTGCCTGCATAAGTCGCTTGTCAACGCTTCGAAATCCATTCTCTGGGTTCTCTTCAGTGTCGAATAAATCTTTCGCCTTTTACTAAAGATTTTTAACGTTAACTTAAGTTTTTAATCTCTGGATCTACCATGGAAGCTTATATTCTATTGTTAAAAGTGAGAACAAAAAAATAATGAATCTGAGTTCCCCGTCAATTGAACTATACACAATATTAAGTGCTATGAAGTCGGGCTTCATTAAATGAATGTTAATACAATTTTCAGTTTAACCTTCTGTGCTAAATTCACTGAACTAAAAGATAACGGAAACTGCGTTCTTATGTGATTGGTAATTAACTAAAGGGATGTCAGTTATAAATGCATTCTATGTTATGTCATTATTACAAAAAATCGAATGTTCTACCTAACATTAGGCATTGAACTTTAAATACGTTATCTATAAATTTCGTTTCTTTATATTGTTACGCCGTGGAGCGTTTATAAAATAAAAATAAAAATAAATATTTTATTCTTGGTCACGGACAATGTCAAGCTGGCTATTCGACGGGATTTCGTCACCAGTATTAAATACACATATTAAATTACCACACCAACGATAGTACGCAACAACAACATAAATAAAAGCAGAAACGCTTGCAATAGAAAAATAAAAATGACTTTATTCGAGTGATCTAAGTACTAACTTAACCTATGCTGCACTCGCAGCCCAATGCTACCCAATAGTGCTTAGACAGCAGTTTTGGTGTCTGGCAGAATATATGAAATCCGACGAGGGAACATGAACATTATGGCAGTTTTTGCTGACATCGTGCACTTGTATCCGTAACACCTGCTTCCCTAACAGAGTTTATGGATATTTGACCCCTAAACTAGGTTCGTGTTGTGGTGTCATGATGGTTTGAGATGACGTCGGGGATACGCGTCTTATACTAGGTGCATTGCTTCCTTGTTGCTTTTTATTGATGTTAAGCATTTCTTCTTCTTCTTTGGTTGGCGCTACAGTCCCGAGTGAATCTGGGCCTCAACCAACATGCCTCTCCATCTAGCTCGGTTTTGTGCTAGTTGCTTCCAGCCACGCACGTTCAACTTATTTAGGTCCCTTCTAGCTGCGTGCGTCACCGCAGGCGTGGTCTTCCGTTACCGCGTTGTCCCTCGGGATTTTAGTCGAAGAGTTTCCGAGCCAGAGTTGCTTTCCGAGTGCGAAAATGCAGCGGTTGGCCAACGTGATCCTCTGGTTTATCTCCGCAGTAGTGTCGTTGTTTGTATTTACTTCGGAGCCTAGGTAGACAAAGACTTTCACTACCTCGAAGTAATAGTTGTCTATAGTGACATTTTGTCCAAGATGTCGGTGTTGGTGGACCTTTTTTGAAGACAGCATATACTACGTCTTACCCTCATTAACCGCAAGCCCCATCTTGGCCGCTTCATTCTCAATGCTCACAAACGCCCCACTGACAGCCCGTTGTATTCTTCCGATGATATCAATGTCATCGGCATATGCGAGCAGTTGCACAGATTTGTTGAAGATCGATCTGGTGTTGGCATTTGAGTTCCGCACGATCTTCTGGAGAAAAATATTAAAAATGTCGCATGACAGTGCGTCGCATTGTCTAAATACTTTTCAGATATCAAAGGTCTCGGTACAATCCTTACCGACCTTGACAGAGCATCGGGCATTCTCCATCGTCATTCTGCAAAGGCGGACGAGTCTTGCAGGGATGCGAAAACTAGACAAGGCGCTACATAACTCGTCTCTATAAATACTGTCATACGCGGCCTTAAAGTCGATGATGTTTTTTCCAAGATCTGCCGTAATGTGAATATTTGGTCAATAGTGGATTTAAGTTAAGCATTTATTAAAAATTGTAAATATTGCTTTTTCTTCTGTGCTCTACCCAAACTTATCGGTGAGAAAAAATATTTGGCATTAATATTTAAATTGTTCAGGTTACTCCAATTGAGATTCCTCTTGGTTTTTCAGGTATTGGGTCTAAAATATGTTCCCAAAAATATTTTCGATTCTGAATAACTACGGGTAATTAGTTTAATTCTTGAGCGTATCCTATTTTGATTTAATTTATAATCTTCTTAGCTTAGTATCTAACATAGCATCCGCTAATTTGATATTTATACAAATATCTTCTACTGTATCTATAAAAATTGTATCTTTTACAGTAATAAATTTGCCTTGGCTTATCGTTATAATACTAATTTCCATAGTTTCAAAAACACAATTCTGTTCTAGAGGTAAAGCTCCAACATTTGTTAATAATCCTTGTTTTGTATGGATTATCATTTGATCACTTCAGTTGCCACAAATATAATAACATTTTCCTAAATTTTTTTGAAACATTTTGATTTCCTGTTTTACAGTTCTAAAAATAACATAATTTTGTACATGCTTCGTCTATGGTACCTAGAGTGGTTTTAAGTATTCCTAAATTTTCATCTAATTCTTCCACATTTACTGCGTTAACTGAGGTACTACTAATTTTCTTCAGTTGCAATTCAAGATTAAAGTAACATACAATAATTTTGTCCACCCTTGTTACTTCGTCGTTTCCATATCTTGCTGTGTTCCAACTAGTTGGTCTGAAAGGTCTAATGATAGCCTCATTACATTTGAGCTACTTATTTCCAACCTTAGCTATAACGTAGTCCTTATAAACTTCTAAAATCTTATATCGCCTTTTAATCCTAGTTGTTAACTTTCCCTTTACAACGTTCCTTACCAGATTGTGTTGTCCTTTCTGATATGTAAATTGTTTACCCTCATTTTTATCATATCTACTTGTGGCTTTTTGCTTGGATCTTAAGATTTTTCCTTTGGTTCTGTATTACTTTCGGCCAGAGTAGTGTTAAGTTGATCGAAATAGGCATTCATTTTTTTTTTTTCATTTACATCTTCAATTTCACTTGGTTGATTTGCGCGTTTTCGATAAACTAATTTATATGGTGTATATCCAGTTGTACCGTTTACTGTCGTGTTGTTACTAAAACTTGCAAACGGCATATTTTAGTTCCAATTGGCCTCATCAACTATTTTCCTACCTGTGGTTTTAAGATATTCGACTAACCTACAGTGAACTCTTTCTACTGCTCTATTGGCTTGTGGATATGCCAAACTTGTTGTTGTGTTTTTCATGTTAAGAATTTGACATAGCTCATTGAATAGTTCCTTGCAGAATTCCTAGCCCTTGTCTGTTGAAATTATTTTGGGAAACCAAAATTTAAAATCTATTAATTTGTTAACGCTTAAACAGCGATCCGCACTTTTTACTTTCGGCTTCCCAAGTACTTTCCTTGCTATTTCTAGCCAATTTTGATTTTCGGACATAATTTGTTTTCTTCCTTCTAAGCCAAAAACTTCTCTATGCGGTTCTTATTTTCTTGACCTTTGTTTTAATTTTCTGCTAAATTAATCTCCTCACTACTAATATTCTCTGCAATATTTTTATTTTCGACGGTTGGTTCTGGTAAACCATCTTTCCCCGCCATGCTTCTAATCATGTCCTCAATTATTTGGTCAACTTCCTCAAGTAATTCTGTTTTTCTATTTGTCTCTGTTTCTGGATAGCTCGTCTGCAACTACATTTTCGGATCCTTTCTTGTACTTAATCTCATATTCAAATTCTTCTAACTTCAACCTCCACCAAGCTAACCTTGACCGTTGAACAACTAAGTCAATGGTCGATGATCCGTTTGCATGATAAGTCTTCTACCACATATGTATGGCCTGAACTTTTTTGTTACCAAAAAGAGACATTATTTTTCTGATGTACTGTAGTTACGTTCCATTTTATATTTTTATTGCGGCATAAATTGTACAATTAATTGTTTACAAAACCTATATACAGAGATTTGATTTTTATGATTAATCTTACATCTATAAAATAATACAATTTGTTAAAAACACTTTATTGTATTAATTCAATAATGACTTATAGGGAAAGCCACTATGGGCGCTACAGCCCAGGGCCTAGCTTCTCAGCATCCACTAGTGTTGTGCGAGCTATTGTTCTTTCACGAGTGGAAGGGACCTACACTTTAATGCCGAATCCGAACGGCCAAGTTTTGAGAAGCTTTTTCTAGACAGGAAATACTCTTTGAGCATTGTCAGTGACTCGAAAGAGGTGATGTCGTGAAACTTATTTTTGTCGCTCAGAGCTGGATTCGAACCTGCGACGTCGAGGTTGGGGTCGACGCACATACACACAACGCCACGGCACCCCGGAAAGCCACAAAAATGAAAAGATTTATTTAAAAAATATAGGAAGAAGGCAAAGTATTTACTTCGTCGAGGGAAGAGAGAGGTGGTGTCTCGATTTGACTCAGTGCGCATATTGTACGAGACATCATATTAAGTAATTCGTTTGAGCGCGTACTAACAGGCATCAGGTAATTTAATAAATACATGATTTAAAAATGAATAAATAAATAAACAATAGAAAAAGTAACTAAATAAATATTTGGATAAATAAAGTTATAAATAAATAAATTAATTAATAAATAAATATTTAAAAAAATAAATTCGTAATTAAGTGAGACTAAATTAAGCAGCCAGGCTTAAAATTAGATCGTTGTTGGATGATAAACAAGAATTTATGTAACGTCGATAAGTCGCGCAGTTCTTGTAGTAATCATTTCCATATTAGCTATTTTATGAAGTCTTTTTGTAGAGAAACACCAACGTAGGTTAGGGATCATTCTAAGCTATTTGTTTTGCGCGTGAATAGGGAACCCATCGAATATTATTGGTTGAAAAATTGATTAAAAAATTGGAAGAAAGCCAGCTTTTCTTTTACGAGTAAAAAATATAGCTTGAGTCTTTGAAGCATTAATTTTAATTTTCCAATTGTGACAATACGCTAAAATATCATTTAATCCAGATTGGAGATTAGTTTCAACATTGAAACCAACTGAATCTGAAGAATAAATGCAAGTATCGTCAGCAAATGAGGCAATATTACAGTTTCTCAATTTGGGGTTTGTGTTGAATAAGACTGGTGGAAGAACGGATCCTTGAGGCACTCCAGCTTCGATTGATTTTCTGTCAGAGAATGTTTCATTCATAAACACTTTAAAGCTTCGCGACTTAAGGAACGATTGTATAATTTTGACTAGATATGTAGGAATTTTAAAATTGACTAGCTTGTGTATCAGCCCTTCGTGCCAGACAGTTCGAAAGTTTATTCAATATAAAGGATTACCATCCCAGTGCTTTTGCCCACTTTAAAGCCATTTTTAATGTCTCTTGTAATACGATGAACTTGGTGCGAAGTGCTACGATATGGTCGAAACCAAATTGTTGTGTTAGCAATATCGCATTACTATCAATGAAATAGACAACGTTCCGGCTTATTTAGCGCCATATTTACGAACTGAATTGGAAGATCTCTTCCATTGAATTCCTGGCTCAGAACTACTTCTATTCTGATGTTTGATGCGCCTGTTGTTTTAAAAAGAAAGGTCTTAGTGCAAAAAATAGGATAAGTAGTGATTACATACCACAATTCTACGTCTTTCTTTAAAAGGTTATTTAAGAATTTCAAAGATAGCAGACCATCTTATTAAAATTCGGAACAAACTTCCGATAATATCCTTTCATTTCTAGAAATGATTTTATTCTTTTAGCGTTTATCGACGACTGCATTTCCTCTATATATTTTTATCAGGCGGAACTCACATTTTTCGGACTGAAATTTTAGGTTTGTAGTTGTATTTGATTTAAAATCCCTAGTAGTTTCTGATTGTGTTCATTGAAGTTTTGTTCAAAGGCAACGATGTCGTCAAGGTACACAAATCACTTAATAGCTTAAATACCTTGCCTTCCCTAATTCATCGAATATCATTAACTCGCAGTCTATAAGGCTGTAACCATTTTTCTTGCCACTTCCATCTGCTTGAATTCAACAAAAGAGAGTTTAGTCTTTTTTAGTTTCTTTGCCTTTTATCTATGTTTTTGTGAACACCGGCTGAACCTTAGATTATTTGAATCTCATATCTCATTGCATCAGTACAAGTCAGTTTTTCAATTTCAACACTAAACACGTCGCTGTATTCTTGTTCACATGGTCAGCCTACATTCACTGCTACCCCTGCTAATTTTTGTTTGTTGACATCATAATTACTCATCCTTATATGCACACGAGGCTTGAGTTTACTAAAAAAATAATAAAGGGCATGCCATTCGACGGGTATATGTGAGGAACAGCTTAGAATTCATCCTTGAATTACACACAATTCCACGCTGCATTCATACTAATGACTGCCTCAATAATTATTCAGACTGCAACACTCCAACAATGGATGTATTAATTATGAGTTCAATGGACACTTTATTCTTTCATTTGCCTTTATAAGCGAAGTGTTTTTTACTTGAACAATAAAATAATTTAAGTGTGCAGTCATTGTGCGTTGTGGAATTTGATCCAACTCTTCAATCCCATAAGAGGTCCGCTCAATATACTGCCAGCATTTGTAAGTGCGTTGACAATTAATTATTGAACATAACTACTTGCTGTTGTGAGTCTTATGCTATTGGGTTTTTTCCCAACATGTGTGATTGCAATATTTGAAAAACGCCAATTCGGCTTTAAAATTATACACTTTCCTGTCTGTTACATTGAGGTTAAATATACAAAGCTTTATGGAACATCTTCTACTTCCAACATTTGAATGGGTATGCAAAAAGTTAAATGCATGTTTGACTTTTTTAGAAACGAGTTAAACGGGTCTGGAAATATGGGTCTGATGTGTGGTGCGTAGTTCGGCTATAAGTTTCTAGTCATCACAATCAGTTAAAGTCAAATTAATTGAATTCGCAGATGCTAATTTATACCTTGTGAATTTATTGATTGAAATTTACCTATTTTGATTATGTATTCATGGTCAAATAGCCAACCAGTTTAATTTGAAAAAGACCATGACAATGGATATTGTGTATGACAGCAGATTGTATTTGGCTTTCTAAATAACTATAATGACGTGAATAACCGATAAAAACTACATACTGTATGTCTTTCATCAAATCCAAACAAATTCATTAAAATGATATACAATATATTAGAAATACTTCTTAGTTTGTTACTTTTATTTATTACAGAAGACATTCTTATGCGCTTAAATGTTCATCTTATTTTAAGTACATTCATATTAAATAATCTTGTCATAGAAATAGTTGAATATAATAAACAATGCTCAAGGAAATCGTTACATTGTTCTTCTTTATTGTTATCTAATTATCTTCAACTTGTAGTAATTTTTTTCCCCGTGGTTATATTTTTGTTACCTTATTATTAACTTGCCTCAGATGTCGTGGGATTTCTGTGTATTGCTTATTAAAAGCTACGGGTGTTCAGACCCATAGTCTACTTAATTAATTATTCACATTCAGAGGCGTGAAATAATAATCGCAATATATACATTGAGTTCATTATGCACATTATCTTGTAACTCTGCAAAGCTCAATTTTATTTCAAATATATTATGTTATTTACTTTATATTATCTGTAACGGGTGCGCATTGCTGCGTATTTAAAAAAAATATGTTCAAGAAAGTTGTCCCCGGCGCGTTACGTTAAAAAATTTGGTAGATAAAAACATATTTCCTAAAAAAACAAAAAAACCAAAACCAAAAACTCTGAACATCAGGAAAATTTTTGATACCTCCATATAAACAAATAAATCAACAAATCTTAATCAACATAATGTGCATAAGAAATGTATATTCACACATTCAAACATAGAAAAAAGGTCATAAAACGACCGTGAAACAAGATATGTATGCATCCAAACAATTCATACTAAACTTGAATTAATGAACAACAATGTAAAACATAAAAAATATGTGTATGTGTGTATATGCCATGTCCTAAATTATAATACAAATCAGTTCAATCAGTTAAGTTGCGGGTAGGTAGGTAGGTAGGTAGTTTTTAACTGTTATCCATACGCACATTGTTTTTTTTTTATTTTGTGGTGGCCCTTGGCGTTGTTTTGTGCGTCGACCTCAACGCACTTGAACCTCGATGTTCTAGGTTCGATCCCTGGTCTGTACGACTAACATAATTTTCACAGCCCACCTCTTTCAAGTACTGGCAATGTTTTGAAATAGCATGGTTTGCCAGAAGCAAAAAATGCGATCGATTTCAATCGATTTGGCAGGATTACTTTTTATCTCTTATACTTATCTACTGTGTAAAAAGAGAATTGTGTACACATTTGGGTTGTAAGATTGGATTTTATATGCAAGCAGTAATTAATTCCTAATGGATTTGCAAACAAATGCAAGTATTGAATTGAATACATTGATACTGAATAAACCAGAAATATTAGTGAAGTTCGACTTAAAAAAGTTTCGCTTTTTACATGCTAAGATAAACGATCACACAATTTTATTCATTTGTAATTCAAGGTCAATGTCAAAGTCGGAATATAACGTTTATCGGCAATTACTTTCTGTCTAAAATAATAGGCAATAGCACTGGATTGTTTTGTATTTTTTACATACAAAATCCTAATTCAGATTGTTATTATGTAAAATATTTTTTATTAGAAATCACTCTCTTAAATTCATTCTTGTTCTCATATTAATGCGTGTACAAAGGTTAGGACTTTAATGTTTAATTTGCTTTCAAGATTACGAGTGTTAAATTAATTTAAAAAAAGACACATAAATTATAACATTGTATAAAAATATGAATTTAAGAAATCATTTCATCAATCAAGTTTCTGTAATAGTCAGAATACGAAGTATTCGTATTGTTCGCCAGAAAATTAACTCTCTTAATCCCATACCACAGACTAACCACATGCACGTACATTTTAGAACACGTTGCAGATGCATGTACATATCTATTGTGGCTTTATGTATGATTCGATCTAAGGGCGTGATATAATTTATATTCTCAGAGCGAATAACTCAAACGTTTTACAACAAAAATCTTTATACTTCTTTTCTCAAATTTAATTAAATTATGTATTAAGTAGTAATATATTTGCAGATATGATTATGAGATTTACGTAAGTGCAACAGTTGAACTTTCGCCTTTTTCAATTAAAGACTATCAACACACGTTCATTCTATGCTATTCTCTTCTCATTTCTATAAAATTAAAATTATACCAATCCGTTGCGCACATATTCAAACCCTATAAAGAAAAAAAATTTCCGTCTACAGTCTAACTTGGAAACATACGCACGCAAGTTCACGAACTATATATGTACGACATACAATTTGTACATACACTTATATTTTTGTAAGCTCTTATGGCTTGGTACGAACAGCCGAGCGTAACAGAGATAAATAATAAATTCATTGGCAAGATATTTAGCGCTCAAACTTGTAAGATTTAATTATTCACATCACGGAAAGGAGAATTCTCTACTCTCTAACTGTAACCAATTTTTCTGTTTATCTATGTACTTTGTGCGCCGGTAAGCAGTATATATATATACACAAAATGAGAACAAAATGTAATACTAACGTACGTACCTGCATACATGGCTCTGCATCATATCCAAATACGTACATAATACATACGGGGTATATAAAATGCCTATGCAAACATATTATTTGAATAAGATCAGGGGCTTATTCAAACAGTAAAGCAGTTAATACATTAAGCATAGCTAATTTAATTTTTTAACATGAAACTTCACCATATTGACGAGACGCATGTACTACTTCTATAGACGATAACCAAAGAAGTATGTATGTATGTATATCCATACATACGTCCCATACATTGTATTTGTTGTTCATCTAAAATGAGAAAATCGTTACGCCTTTATAAAATACTTCAACTTAAAGCTAATTTTCGGAATTTAAATATTTTTTTTTAAATTAAATTAAATATTTAATTATCGGAGAAATATGTCTTATTGCAGTCATATTAACATTTATTTAATTTGTTCATGCATACATGTGTGTTTCCTACATATGTGTTTTGTATTTGCCACAACGGATAAAAGAAAACTAAAACATCACATTGTTATTTATAAACGCAATCGACCTACTGTTTACAGTAGGCAATTAATCATCACACTCTCAGATGTTCGCACGCACCTTTTCTTTCTGTAAATTCTAGTAACCTTCGATAGTCAAACGCATACACAAACATATATATTCGAATATTTCAGTATTATTCAAGCTCTTCAAACTTATTCTTTATTTGTCGCATGGTTGATTCGAACGATAGCCTCAACGTTATGTGATAGCCATCGTCGTTTCGGTTAACGTCTCATTACGGTATCAATGGAATCGGATCCTACAAGGTCTACTAGACGGACAATTGATAGCTGTCCATATTTATCTCGCAGTATTGTACCTTCGGTGTTGGTAGGTCAACCAAGTGTAGATAGACAAGAGAAGTAGGAGACACATGATGGCAATCGGAACGTTTCCGTTTTTTGCTTTACTGCATATGTTCGTATGTTTAGTTTTGTTTGTGTTATTCCATCGATTTATTTTCTATTGTGGAATTAATTCACCAAGAATCAATTTAAGAATAGATAGGAAATCGGTTTTGAGACCATGATCCTATACGGTTCGATTGAGTTGGTTTCAATTCTTCAATTAGTAGTCAGAATGAGTTGCTAAAGTTGGATTGAAGATATTGAGTTCAAGAAACTATGTATCGGCTGACTGAATGGAAGAAAGTAAAGAATGAGAAATAAGTAAAGATTTCCGGATGTTATAGGAAGTTGGATAGTAAATGGGTACCCTAATTTAATATATGTTGTGTAGAAATATGTTAAATTTAAAAGTACATAACAATATCGGTGCTTCTACTATGTTTGTCTCAGTAATCTCTAAAAATTTATTAAAAATATAAAATAAAAAATAAAGTAAAAACTAAAACCATTTCTCAATTATAAATTTAATTATAAAAACCTCAGAGATATACAATCGATTTTTAAATATTCTATCCCATATACGCGTTTTTGATAGTTTTTTGAAATGCTAGTTTCAATTTATATATTAAGCAAATCTAAGAAGCTTGCCAATTTAATACATAGTTGTTGGTCTACATTCATATTTTGTTTACGAATTCATTGAAATATATCCAAAGCGTTAATTAATGTTATATCTATATGTACATGCATACATCGTTACCTTATGAATACAGAATTAATAATATAGATCTAGCTTATATATTTAATTGTGTCGCTTTGCTTAAAAGTACATACTACATTATTTTCTTTACGCAAATAGTAACAAGAAACCGCATTTGCCGTACAGTATAGAACAAACCTAAAATACTGAGATTATGCATTTATCTTTGCTTGAACCCATCACATCACTTTTGGCTAGTGTGTATCCACCCATATACCCATAAAATACTGCCATCATAAGTTGTGAAAATGTGCTGGCCACATACATACAGATAAATGGTTTCTTTTTATTACTGTGGCTTCATTAAGAGTTCATTCGTTCATCCGGTCTAAAGTTGGGCATTGTAGGCGAAGCGCATTTTTTGTTGTTGCGTTATTAAATGCCCACAAACAGATCTCCAGTCGTCTGGCGTTCTTATTCCTAACAATGCACTATGAGTTAAGACATTGACTCCAAACAATTAAGTGCGCCGAGAATATGTGCCGGGAAGCAATGACGAAGCATCCACGAACATCACGAAAACCAGTTATGTCCAAAAGTAGGCTTATGACAATGACAACGCCAACTGAACAAAAAAAAAAAAACATTAAAGTTGTTGTTATGCGATCAGTGACATTGCACTTAGTAATACAGTAGAAGAAATGTATCTACAAGTTGATGTAGATATGCATGTATAACAAAAATTATTGTTTATAAAATAGTTTTTCCATACATACAACACTTTTCCGAAAATGAATATAAAAACTGAACTTATAAACAATTTATTAATTATTTGAAATTCAAAAACATAAGTAAATAAATAGAGAATTCAGATTAAAGGAAAAGAAACTTAAAGACCAAAACGCCAACCACGTCCACTGTTAAACAAGAAGTATCGCATATCCCAAAAATCATCGCTGAGGTCGTAGTCATCTATCCACAATATAATTTTGTCGGCACTGGCATTAGTTACTTTTGGTAGTTCGTGTTCACCTTTTGAAATATCATAGCGGTCAAAATTGAATCTTTAATCCAGTTCCAAACTGCACGCGTTCAATAGTCACTAGGAAATGCACAGAATATTTGGTCGCTGGTAGCCGTCTTCTACTGAAGCTTTTCGAATTTTCGACTTGCCTTTTCGTTATTTTGCTGAGTTTTTTCAATCGTGATTGGCTTTCATCAAACGCAAATATTTACCTGTTCTCATCTCAGTTTTTTTTTTCATTTTTGTTTTATTTTTAATTCATTTACTTACATGCTAGACAAAAATTCTTAAGTCTAGCTTAACTAACTTAATAAATGCTCTACCTACTGATCCTATACGGGTACGCTGAGCTATTCTAATCATAATTTGCACTGTGCCTTTCGGCGTATGCTATGTTTGCTTTTTTTGACTAAGTGAACGCATATATTTTGTTTATTTGGCCAAGAAAACTGGTAAAAAACTTGTTTTCTCATCTCAGTTCCGACCAAGGGTGTCGTTTGAATGGGCCGGTGGTAAGACGATGTTTTTTTGCTATGCCATATTCTATCGTCTTTGATGGGGACACGAGATCGTCGATGTATTTTATTACCAAACCTTCCCGAAGTAGCTCTTTAAAGACATAGTTAATATACTTTTTAAAAGTACTCGGAGAGTTCTTATTCTTCTTCTTTGTGGTGGACCTGGACCAAAACCAAAAAGCCTCTTCCGCCAGTACGATCTTTCGCCAGGTGCGCACACCATGTTTGTTGAGATTCTTCTCCACGTGTGCGCCATCTCGTGCGAGTACGTCCTCGCATTTCGTTGCGTTTTCTCAATGGCTCGGAAGCGAAGACTCTTCGGACCGGAGCTGTGGGGTCCATCAGTTTTACATGACCTGACTCAAGTTGTTTGTTTCTTTGTTGAAGATAATCAACTTTCTGTGAAATTTCTTCGTTTCGCAGATACAAATCCATAAATTGATTGTACTGGAGGTCCGACATTGAGGCAAGTTGATCGACAAGTAGCATTTAACTCCTTTCTTTCCAAAGGAGAAATGTCTTGGTGACCTGTAGACTGGCTCATCATCGATTGGCCCAATTTCCAATTGCACGCGTGATTCGATGGGTTGCACAAGAGAGTAGTTAGCAACTAAGTCTTGAACTGCATTATAAAGGTCTAAAACAACGATAAATCGGAATAAATAGTATTATCTTTAATTATATATATATATATATTCCATTGAGATTATTAATCGAATCTTCGGTGTCCTTGTGGGCAATGACCCTTTCAGCGCTCCTTTTTATCTATCAACGCGGTCATCAGTTGGATATATGACACAAGCCTAGCTTTACACTGCACCAACATTTTCGCAGCACCGGAAAGCGATTTTCCACAAAAAAAAAGCCTTGTTCCAATTGAACGCGTTAGCATAAGTTTCGAATTCATCAAGTCACATTTTAACGTGCATAGATTTTTCACCATAAAATGTTATAACTATATTCTTCATGTCAGATATATTAAGTTTGCCGTACTCTGAGCTTCAGAAATCACTGAAGTTTGCCAAGCATCGCCCATCTCTGATTCTATCGAGTCACTGCACTGACAGATCATGGTGGTGAAACTGATATTTTTTTTGAGCCAATGGATCCTGTCTTTCTCTTTTTGTTCGAACGGAGTCTCCTTTTCTTTTTTTTTATTAATTGTCTGAACTATTAATGTTTTAATGTGAAGGAAATCTCGGTTGAGCCCTATGTGAAGTATCTTCCACATAAAACACTTTTCCGAAACTTAGAATCAATTTATTAATTATTTGAAATTCAAATATGTAAGTAAAGCAATAGAGAATTCAGATTAAAAGAAAATAAACTTAAAGAGCCAAACGCTAACCACGTCCACATTGCTCTTAGGTTAAACAGAAGTGACGCATAATTTGATCTATGGTTTGTACTGTTAAACACTGTCGAGTGACAACCGCATGTATTGCAGAAGTTTAAACACTTCCAGATATTCTAGTGATTACTGATCGTGCCATAGTTACAGATTCAGAATGTTTGCAGACACGAGTTAAAAAAACTCACGAACGATGTTAATATGATTATGTTGGCCAGTAATAATGTAGTAAAGAGAACAAAGGTCGATTAACCCCTTGCCTATCTTTGAATTTACTCAAAAGTCACGCGTACTACTTTATTGTCACACACACTTCTTAAGGCTTACCGATTTTTATATAACGTTATGGAAATGTACATTGGTATGTGTGTGAATATTGGAAAAAATGTGAGGTGATGAGAATTGGGTTCTAATTCTAGATCTATCAATTCTCTTAACCATCTCTGACTATATGTTTGGTCAATTGGTGATAGGCTCTCCCGAATCTACAAAAACTCCTATAATATATAAAAAAAAATTAGCTTGGACATTCTACTAGATATATGGTTAAGCAATAATAAAATCACTGCTGTTGAGCATTGCACTAGTCTTGGCATTATAATTGATCACAGAGTATGATTAATATATCGGCCACTCAGGCATACTATATGATTAATATATAGGCTACAGTCAAACTAAAATGGTTATTGGTCGGATTTACGCATGCCTACGAAAATTATGGCTAACGTCTTATATCACTCCTGTCGACACTAGGCGCAAATTGGTACTAGCAATAATAATTCCAATAATTATGTATACTGACGTGGTCTAACTCATATTCTCAGAATAAGCTACAAGTATCATTTAACGATGCCGTGCGCTTCATACACGGCCTCCGAAGATATGACCATATTCCTGAACACTCGAAAAAGCTTTGGGTTGCACATTGAACCAGTACATCAATGCAAGAAGTTGTATATCCCAACATAAAATCATCAACAATAAATCTCCGTCCTACTTATTTAACACACTCGTCCTTAATCGTTCTGTAAGAAATTTCAATATCGTTCCTTTCCATCATCAATATTTTAATTCAAGGAGTTCATTTTTCATTCACGCTGTTAAACTCTAGAATTCTCTGCCACCACGAATAAGTTTTTCTTCAACTCTTTCAACTCTAATACTTAATTGTACTGCCTATGCTAATCTGCCTTGGCGTGTGCGTCGAGACTTCAATCCCAGAGTCTCCCGGCCACTTGGATCACGGAAACTGACGTCGTCGATTAGAGCTGTGTCAATTGTGATCGATTCTATCATTTTGACCGTTAAAACTATTGGCCAATCGACATATGACTCTGTCGGAGTTTTTTTGTACTAACTTTCTTAGACAAAATTCCGACAGATCGTTGAGGGTTAGGAATTTACATTGAAATCTCGAAATATGGTGATGATTTGAAAAAGTGAAATTAAATAGAAAACTAATACTTTTTAATGCAAATAATGTTGAAATGTAGAGTATAAGTACAAAGTGTTGTATTAAGCGGTTGTCATGAGTTTAATTGTTATAGTTTTTGCAGAAAACTTCTTTAAAAATGTAAACAAACCACCATTTCACACGCAATTGTTTTGTTCAACAAAAATGTCAAATTAATGATAAACGATATTATGTGTTAAATTTCGAGTTTTTGTTTTAAGAAATTGACTAAAACTAGCTCAGTAGAGGGATATGCAGTGGGAAATTTACACATTCATACAATATGTGTCCATATTCTTCCAATTTAGCAGAACACACACACATTTTTCACTGAGCAATTCCATGAAAAACATCACTTTTGAGAAATTGACAACCACCTATTACAAAACTGGCATACTTTTTCCGGGTATTTCACCAACAATTATACCCGGAATTGGTAATTCAATGTATAATTTCAGAAATTGAATTTTCTACCAAATTTGAATTTTCAATACAACTTTGTTCCCGCGAATGAGCTGTCTGAATTTTGCATAAGAACGTAGCTAATCAAAAGGTCGATTCGCCAATTGGTGACACACAACTGCAAACCAATCAATCACATAGTCAATACTCTTGACGATTCGTTCGGAATGATGTGAACGAAAGAAACCATTTTGTTTCGTTCATTCTAATCATCCATATGAACATGTTCTATTCAAATTCGTTCGCTCATATTTCCGGACGAAATGACAGATAATTTTTCGGCATTTGCCCTATTTCAAACTCGGTGACAGGGGTATAATTCGTAAAACATTAATATTATTGTATTGTTGAGCGGAAAATCTTCTAACTACACCGAATAACAACATTATTTATTTTCGTCGTACAAATTATTCTATTTGTAAAATAAATTAAGAATCTAATAGTGTATAATTAATTTAAAAAAAAATATATGTCTTAAAGAAAATTTATAAATTGTAGCTCAAATAGGCATTATGCTGCTTTTTTCGGCTTAAGACTACTGCGCCTTTAGTCGGTTATCAATCAGGACTTCGAGAACACGTTTACGTTACTCACAGAGACATTAGTAGATAGTCTTTCTGTCATCCCACTACTTTAGCAGATCTTCGGTTCTTTTTATCAAAGATTCATTGAGATATTTGTAAACTTTAATAATTTAGTTCAGACTGATATTTTAAATCAGACTGATTTAAAATATCAGTCTGATTATACTATTTTCTATTTCGATATCAAAATCTCCCCAATCGAGTGATATTGCTAATGTTTCTGTTGGTGATGTTGACGGTCTGTATTAATGGGGGTGGTCATATTTTGTACCTTCCTTCTTAAGGTTTCTCATTATTTGCTATACTTCAATTTTGATGTAAATCCTCCCGCAATCTCGGATCTAAAATAGTAGCTATTGTTATGAGTTCGTGCGATTCTATTACATTAAAGTAGATTGATATTGACTTGGTTAATACTGTTATTATGCACGATATTTCCTCAAATTAATTTTGTGATGAAATTTTAAGCAGATGTTTATTTATTGCGCTTATCATTACTTTTCTTCTGTTTTCGCACTAAACATTTTGAACACTTCAATTGCCTTTTCGAGTATTGTCCAATTTCTTGGTGAGATGCTGTTCATCTCTGGTTTATCTATTGCTAGAACAGCGGTAGCAGTATCTTTTATCCGAATGACACGGGAGATCATTTCATAAGTCGAGTTTAATTTAATTTTGTTTTAGTTTTATTTCCGGAAGGTGTTGCTTCTTGAAGCTGGCCAATGCTGGTCAACTAAAGCTAAGCTTTAGTACTTCTTTTGAAATAAGCGACAACGTTTTTAGTGTTTCCTACTTCAGTTTCGATCATATCATCATCATCTATAACAACACAAGCGATTGTTTGTGCTAAGTTCCTAAATTTATCGACGTGTAGCTATTGCTGCATAGAATGCATCATGCATCACTTTCACAGTTAGTAGCTTTTCATCTAATTGAAAATGTTTACGATTTTGTGCAAGTCTACAAAATACAAACAAATGCATGCAGCTACATGACCAAGATTCTGGATAACTGCGAGTCAATAACTTACTATAGATATTACATTCTTAAATATCGCTGAGTTTTTTCTTCAAAAACTCCACACTAGTAAGTTAAGTTTTTAAACTTAATTGATGTCAAAATACACAATTAAGAAAATCAAATGGAGCGTTAAGTATCCAGTACAATACCATTCCAATGGAAAGTATATGTTGTTATCATTCAAACAACTTTTGATTAGCTGGGAACATTTGTGGTTGCTGTCTGTGGTATTGAACGAAGACAAAATGTCGAAATGAACGATTGATTGAAATTATCGAATCTTTTTTGGAACCAATACTTGTGTGATTCGTTCGACACAGCTCAATGGCTCATCTACATGCTGTTCATAAATTAAGACAGTGGAACGAAACAGGTGTGATCGGAAGAGGTTGGCTCTGGAGAAGATAGTTCTATAATTGAACTCGTTGAATTCCTTCAACTCAGGTGTAATGCCTCAGAGAACTGCCAATCCATACATCATTCAACTGCAGTGCTGTCAAAACATTCGGATCATATTCGAGCATAATTAGCTAATGCCTCTGACAACAATACGAAAGTGTCCAATTTGAAAAAGCAATCACTCCGTTTCTCAGTGTTCACAACTTGCGTCCCTAGACATAATATCGCCCCGTAATTTTGTGCAAACGCCTTGTTTGTGCTTTAACTTTCTTCGTGTCGGACATTTGTGAGTAAAGTGCAGATCTTCATTTCGTTGTCGTGTGTGTACAAATCACGTTATAATGTTCTTGTCCATCAAGAGGATTCTCGAAACATCTCGTCATCATCAGTAGCATTACCATCTCTCCTTCGCGAGAACCAAAGTGAAAATCAAACCGAAGGTATACCAAGGGATGTATGTCGATTTAGCTTTTTTCGCGATACAACTCAATCCACTTATCGGTCGATGCACTCACGCTCAGAAAACTAGCATATTGTATAAATTACCATACAAAAGCTTTGACATTCCGGGATGGTAGCACCTTCGTAATTTAGAATTGGCAGATCCACACTTCAATGAGTCTAGTTCGATCAACGTCCTGTTAGGAGCCGACAAAGTCCGGACCATTTTGGTCCTGAACAAATCTATGGACAAACAAGAGTACCTCTCACTCAAAACGCATCGTTTGCTTGGTTCATTTCAGGAGAGTTAGCGAATGCGGACTCTGATCCCCCAAAGATCTTATCATTTCATTCGACTCTGGATGCAGATAATACATTGAAGCGGTTTTGCGAGTCAAAAACTCTACATTCCCGCAAGGCCCATGATATCGCCAATGATCGCTGAAAATAATTTTCAGAAGACCTTTTCTCATGCTCCTGACGGCAGGTACGTCGTTGCTCCCTCCGTAACGGTATTTGAAAAACAAGATGTGAACAGCGGTATCGCGTATCCAAAATTGTTTAAGATTGCACAAACTCTATTCACAATTTATGAGAGATTATATTGTGCTCGGTCATATGGAGACGTACCCAATGGTGATCTTCAAACGGGTTCTTCGCAACAATTTTATCTTCCTCATCACAAGGTGTTAAGATCAGAACGAACGTCAAAAAACTTCGCCTTGCATTTGATGTGACAAAAATGCTCAATCGTTGAATAGTCAACCACCAAACTCGATTACCAACGCATCGTTGTTATCGGCAGTTAAACCTTGTGAGGAACTACAACACTTTCATCTATGTACGGTGACGTATGGAACTGCATCGGCGCCATTTCTCTCGGTTCGGGTATTACAGCAGATCTCAAACGACTACAAGAAGAGTATCCGATTGCAGCTAAAATATTGCACAGCGACGTATATGTTGTGCATTATGTCTGGTGCAAATTCGGTTGAATGTCGTTAGTTTCAGAGGCCAACTGCAATTGCGGAAATGGAGTTCTAACTGTTGGACCCTTGTACCGAAACAACGTCCGGTAGACCATATTCATCAACGTTATATGCATGCAGGAGTTTCCAAACCATTCGCCTTAGTTCGGCTACTGCCCCGGGAAGTTGCAACCTGATCCAGTCGATCATGAACTTGTGCAAGCCATGTTTCATGCAACCAAAGTCAACAATTAACTCATGGGTGACTTATCTATACATCGCATCTAAGCGAGTCGTCCTTTCGCTAACGTGACTACTCCAATGACAATTAAACTGTCTCGCTTGCGAAAGCCCATTCTATCAAAAGCTTATTGAGCCCTCTTCGTAAACACGTTGACCAAGGCGAAGAGAGCGATCTAACCACGGAAGCTTTTATCGCAGCATTACGTCGATTTGTGTCTCTTCTTGGCAAGTTTTTGAACATATATAGCGACAATGGCACAAATTTCCATAGAGCGCGTAGGTATTTAAACGAGATGCATAACGTTTATGGCTCACAATTTACTCATCTCTTCTACATTAGCAACGGACAACATAACTTGGCATTTCATCCCTTTTGCCGCACTACATTTTGGTGGGTTATGGGGGGCTGGGATCAAGGCAGTAAGGATGTATTTGCGTTATGGGGAAGTATTTGTTAACATTAGAGTAGTTGCAAACAGTGGTATGTCAATTGGGAGCCTCCGATTTTACAGATGTTGTTCTGTCCCTTCCAGCCATCCGATGGCCTTAACAAAACTGCAAATAGATATTAATAGGAACCCAGTGTTATCTGTCTCACTATGCACAGACTACATTACTTTCGAAAGCGTTTGCAGGTGCATATTTTTAGCGAATTATCATTTCCACTTTGCCGTAGTCAGGTTGTCAGATCGAGTAATGCATGTTGAGCAATTCTTCGACCCATCAGTGTAAACAAGGATGCGGCTCGGGTTATTGACGGGTTCTTTTGTGTTCCACTCCCCTCTGTTGGGAGATAACACCGGAAGTGTGTGGAGGAGAGGGATTAGTCACATACAGTAAGTTCTATTTGTACTATAATCTATCTAAGATACATGACCATATGGGCTTGCGTGCCAGCTTTTGGATTAGGTAATCCTGATAGCACATTTTGCAGCAGCCTTCTGCATATAGAGGTCCGTTGTAGGAGTGGTTTAAATTGCTCCGGTAACACCGGCCTTTGTATTCTTGTCTACGGCTTTAGATTGAAGGCTTTTACACGGCCCTGCTAAACTGCGCTGCCATATGTCAAAATAGGCCTTACAATAGCTGTGTACATCGCGTGTTCAATTAACTCGCTGAACCTTAAGAAATTTACCACAGAAATTTACCTTCATTCCCGTTAATCTGACTTTTTCTTTTGTCGTGCAGTGGCTGGTTTCACCTGCTTTAGGGATGAAAACCTTGACTTCACACCAGGTGGACAGTATCTGGCCCTAAGCGAGGCTGCCTAGGCAAAGGTAATTCAGGATGGTGTGATAACATCTTTTGTCTTTTGAAGCATGATGGGAAGAATGTCGTCGATTCCAGGGGGTTTAAAAGGATCTTCTTCTTGTGTACACCTTGTTAGCCTTCGTACCTCCTAAGCGAATCTACTCCAGTCAGTGTCTCTTGGTTTTCGGCTTAATATTTTCAAAATTGACCGTGAAGGCGATCAGTCTGTGCATCTGAAACCATCCAATGGTTAATTATAAAATTGTCGGGTATTTGTTCTTCCGCTCTAGTATTACCGCTTTTTGATGAAAGTCGGTAGAAAAAATAGATTAAGTTATTTTCTAAATAAAATACAGGTTCTTATCATACTTACTTCGCCATTTGGATTGTAGGTAGGTGATTAGTTTTTGGTATTTGAGCACTAGCTGAATCCAATACTCTTGTACCAGGACGATGTTCCTTCTCCCCGTTGAGAGAAGGGAAATCAGGTTGCCATGGCCGCCTTAATCTGGTGGAAGTCTGCTTGTACCACTTTCATGGCGAGCAGTGGGTTCTATTGTTTGTTGCTCTTTGCTGGCAGCAGTCTAAGTTTGCTGAGAGACAACTGTAGCCTTGGCTATAAAACCTTCGAGCCATTCAAGGATCTCCTTTTCTCGCATTTCCTGCTCTTAAAACCGACATTGGGGCATGTACACAGAGAAAAGTTGCTGACTGCACCCAAACTGGTAGGATACCTGCGCGATCCCCTATTGTGCATAAGCCAAGTTGACATACAGCCTCCTCCTAGCGCCTATGGATATGGATAGCCATCACAACAAATGTGTGTGGTGAAGTAATGTATTCAGCGATCCCCCTCCGCCCGAGTTTCAAGTAATGGACCTGGCCTACCAAGCGCAGATTGCGCGTGAGGACAATGATTTTCGGTTCTGCACTATATTTCCGGAAATGGACTCAGGCTGGTAGATTTCGCCTCGAGGCGGAACCTCTCTGTGATGAGCTCCCGGTTCCCCCACCTCAATATTCATAAGGGGTACTGGCGGTCACCTGATCAATCATCAACCGTCACCACATTGATAACATTGCGATCGACGTCAGAAACTCTTCCTATATTCTCGATGTCCGAACGAGCCGAGGGGCACGGTACGTGATAAACAGAATGCCAAGGTAATATGTTCGTCTGACTCAAACCTGTATGACGTCACTAGTGTACAATTTTCAGTGGAGACAAATCGTGAGGATGAGTGACGTCCTTCATATTGAAGACACTGTGCAGGAACGCGTTGCAAAAGTACTTCTTGTACGACAAGTCCGAAGACACTGTCTCTCGAACAATCTATCCATCTGAGACAGATTCACATTGAACCACAGTGTGCAACCGTACGCTACAATCAGATCGAGATCGAGATCGAGCCGACCGCAGCCGCAGCAACTGTCGTCGACGACACTTATGCTTTCTTTATGCGGTTGTCCATGTTATCCTTCCAAATGAGTTTGGAATCAAATATATATCAAATATAATATAACGTAACTCCGTTCCGTTGAAAGAAATTTACCATTCACAGTGTCGGTGTGTTTTGCGTCGCCAGCCTTGACAAAAGTCTTAAATGTATTATGAGCTCAATTGTAAAGTTGGGTATTTTTTATATTTGCTGGGCACATATAAGACGACGTATCATTTTTCAGATTTGGAGAAAAAATAGAAAAGCATTGTATGAAGAAGAAAGTACATATACTGGCCCATCAGACGAATTGAGTTCAAGTTTTGTAAATAATTGTATATTGACACTAGATCTTACGGCTATTTGAATATACTTATTTCCATAAAAATGTATTTGTTAATATATATATGTGGTATATACGTCGATAAACTCAATGGAGTCAGTTTCGAGGAGCATACACTGGCTTCGACAACGTCTTGCTCCTAAAGATATATAGTTTTCCAACTAGGAAGGAACGCGAACAACCACTGACACGAACTTACTGTCGACGCATCGTTGGAAGTAGATTGTGAACAGTGATATTGTATGCGGAAGCATTACATTCAATAATAAGGATTGATCTAGTGGAAATTGTAGAGCTGTTGTATGAGACGCAGGTACGTACAGCTACGGGGGAGGATGCACCGATACTTGTGAAGTTAACCGAGAGTATCACCATAGGCACTACTAAAGTTGAGCACGAGTTCCTAGTGGCGGATATAGGGGACGAGTTGATTCTGGCATTACAAGTCGTCGATAATCATCCAACAAATTGCTGGAATGGGTGTCCAGATTCCGCCGACCTCAGAAGCCGCAGTTTGGGCAAAGATGGGTGGTGGTTGTGGGAACAACACATTGTGGACAGTTGAAACCCGATACAAAACACCAGTTAAGAACGCAGTCATCGGAAGAGCCTCAGACAAGTGAAAATCCACAAAAACGATCGGGAAAAGATAGCCATTTGGACTGCAATGCACCAGCGACATTCGAGCGGCTAATGGAACATGTATTCAGAAAATTGCACTGACGATCCTCGTCTACCTCGACGACCTCGACGATATCATTGTCAAGGGTGAGGACTTCAATGACCATCTGATAAACCTGGAAGAAGTATCCCATTGCGGTATCTGGACTTAAGCTGAGTACGAAAAAGTGTTTGCTTTTCAAGTAGGAAGTGAAGTACCTTCGCCACCAGATTACCGGAGAAGGCATCCACACCGACGAGGAAAAGATAGCAGCGGTTGAAGATCTGCACGATTTAGGAGTTTCTTGGGACGGTGCACCTATTACTGGTGTTTAGTACCAGGTTTCGCCAATCGGGCACATAGCTCGCACGAGTTGACAAAGAAAGACCAGCAAATTGTGTGGAAGGAGCCACATGAGGCAGGGTTCCAGTAGTTGGAGAATCTGATTTGTTCGGCAACACTTTCATCCTGGGCAAGGATGTGTGCGCTTACGGTATAGGCGGTGTCCACAGCCAAGTAATTGAAAGAGAGGAAAAGGTAATTGCCTATTACAGTAAAGTCTTATCGAAGCCTGAGCAAAACTAATGCGTCACGAGGGAGCTTCTGGCTGCGGTGGAAAGTGTAAAACCCTTCCAAAAGTACTTGTATGGCCAACAATTCCATCTGAGAATTGATGATGCTGCACTACGGCGGTTACTCCAATGTATGAATCCCGAAGGACAACTAGCTCGATGTATTGAAATGTGGCAGAGCTTCCACTTTAATGCAGAACACAGAAATGGAGGAGACATGACAATGCAGATGCACTATCGCGACGCCCTTGGAAGGTTGAGCGCAATCATTGCACTAGGGCAGAAGAAAAGGAATACATCGATGTGCGATGACTGAGCGTCTTACCGGAGGAACAGGGATCGCTGGAACAGATCTGCACGGATGAATGAATGATCCGGATCTGTCCAAAATTATTGAATCCGTTGACCGTGATCTTAGAATGTCGTGGGAAAACATGGCCGAAGAAAGTCATATCGCCAAGGCATATTGGGCACTGTGCCTAAGTCTACAGATGCAGAATGGTCGCTTGCATCGCGTTTGGGAAAGTGAGGACGGCCAAACGACATGAAACTTGATTGTGGTTCCGAGAAGGAGAATAAACATGAAACGGCGCAAATAGAGGACTGGTCATCAGGCAAAAAGACGGTTGAGAAAATTAATCAGAGGTTCTACTGGGTTGGATGCCCGCAGTCAGCAACAGAATTGATCCAGGCATGTTATAATTTCACGAAGGTGATGGGAAGATGCATCAGTACAACGTTTGAGCATCATTCGAAAGGGTTGCAATGGATCAATGGAAAGAGCGGGGCCCTTTCCGACCAGCGAAGAGGATAATAAGTAAGTCTTGGTGGTAGTCGACAATTTCAACAAGTGGCCGGATGTTTATGCAATACGGAATCAGGAAGCCAAGATTTGTGCGGATGTATTCCTTCCCAAATCGACATGCCGTTTCCATGTTCCCTTGGAGCTGCACTCGGACCAAAGAAGAAGTTTTGAGTCCACAGTCTTCAGGAATGTATGTCAGACCATACATACCAGTCTTACTTAGGGCATACAGATCTGCTATCCACGACACACCGGCAAGGCAATTTTCGGATCGCACTTAAGGTTTCCAGCAGATCTGAGATTTGCCATATCGCCCACAGAAGAAGAGTTGTCACCCCTCAAAGAATGGTGGATCAGAGTCATCGTGAAATAGAGACGCGTACACAGCTCAAAAGCGATAAAATGAGAGCAAGATATAACATCAGTGCAAATACTGGAGGCTTTGAAGGAGGCAATTGGTGTTGCTTCACAATCCACAACGGAAGAAAGGACTATCACAAGCTATAGACCCATTGGGAGGAGTCATACAAAGTAATAAAACGGATTAATGATGTAGTATACCGGATTCAATGGAACGCCAGCAGTAGAGCAAAAATGAAAGTCGTCCATCTAGATCCACCG
The DNA here is from genome assembly GCA_916610145.1 of Eristalis arbustorum. NCBI lineage: Eukaryota > Metazoa > Arthropoda > Insecta > Diptera > Syrphidae > Eristalis > Eristalis arbustorum. The sequence goes on along the minus strand of OU744320.1, from coordinate 56,161,360 downwards.
GCACCGTACAAGGAGGGGGGACTTTGAATCTTGTTTGGGACGAACAAGCTTAGGTGGTGGGTAGTGCAACGTAAACACAAGTCACCGCCATAAGGGAGTGCCATCTGTGGTAAACGTTCGAACACCATGCGGAGTAGTAGCTATAATTCATCGCTATAATAAAGCTACACAAAAATTGCGCCCCTCACCATATGGAGTAAATAGAGTTATGTAAATAGTGTCGGAGGGGTGAAATCTTTTTGGTGGTTGTTGTGTTGTATGTGAACGAGACAGCGCCGCACTGGCGGCACAGTAAAGTTATATATAATCGACACCGAATATGCATGACTGTCCAAAGGAAAATCCCACAGCCAGATGGCGACAGTGTTTTCGAGAATGAATGCTGCCTGGTATAAACATCGACACGGCGGCCTAAGCAGGATAGTTTAATTTGAATTTTTTATAAAAATGATCCAAGTGTTACAAGTATTATATACATAAGCGTGAAAGACAGTATAATAAGGTTGTTCTAGAGTACGGCAATGAAGTAATTGTGGTGATTTTGAAGTGTAGTAAAGTTTAAGTAGCAAAGTGCAGTTTAAGTTACTAAATCAGTGCATAAAAATCATGAACCCTTGAGTTTCATTTAGTCACAATTCTTGACCGAACCCATTTATTCGACAAATAAATTCCGATTAAGTAGACATAGTTTTTGTAAAACGTAACAATATGATGAGAATCTAATCTTCTTCTTTGTGTGGCGCTACAGTCCGGGGTGGTCCTGGGCCTCAACCAGTTTCGCACACCAAGTTGGTTGAGGTCCTTCTCCACTTGGGTGCGGCAACTTAAACGCGGGAGTCATCTGTTACGTTTCCCGACAGGTTCGGATTCGAAAATTCTTTAGGCCGGAGCTGTACTGTCCATTCGCTCTACATGACCTAGCCACCGTAGGCGTTGGATCCGTAGACGCCTAACTAGGCCCATGTCGCTGCACAGTTCGTGATTGAATCTTCCCCTCCCGAACCCGTCAACACAAACAGGACCAAAGATCGCACGTAGAACTTTTCTCTCACAGAGACCAAGAACTTTTTCATCCGCTTTCGAGATTATCCATGCCTCCGCGCCGTATAGCAGGACTGGGATGATCAGTGTATTGTATGGAGTCAACTTGGTTCTTCGACAGATGGCTCTATGACTCAATTGCCTCTTGAGCCCAAGAAACAGCGCTTGATCTCGGTACTGATGTTATTAGTACAGTTTACTCCGGAGCCGAGGTAAGTGAATCCTTGACTACCTCGAAGTTATGCTGCCCATTGTGAGGCTCTGTCCAAGACGTCGATGTTGTATGTCCTTTTTTAAGACAGTATATACTTCGTTTATACTTTTTTTTGGTGGTCCGTGGCGTTGTGGGTATGTGCGTCGACCCCAACCTCGACGTCGTAGGTTCGATTCCTTCTCTGTGCGACGAAAACAATTTTCACGACCCCACCTCTTTCGAGTTACTGACAATGCTCAAAGAGTATTTCCTGTCTAGAAAAAGCTTCTCAAACTTGGCCGTTCGGAGTCGGCATAAAACTGTAGGTCCCTTTCACTCGTGAGAGAACAATAGCACGCACAACACGAGTGGTTGCGGAGAAGCTAGGCCCTGGCCCCCTACGGGCTGTAGCGCCACCCATATTATTATTATTATTTATACTTCGTTTTGCCCTTATTTCACCGCCAGACCCATTTTAGTCGCTTCCGTCTCAATGTTAGCAAAAGCCTCCCTGGCGGTTCGCTGAGTTCTGCCAATCACGTCAATGTCATCGGCGTGTGCTAACTATTGCATGGACTTCTGGAAGATCGTGTTTCTAGGGTTGGCGTGTGAGTTTCGCACGATCTTATCCAAGACGATGTTGAAGAAATTATATGACAGCGCGTCGCCTTGTCGAAAACCTTTTTTGACATTGAAGGTTTCGGCGAGCTCGTTACCGACCTTGATGGATCAGCGACAGTTCTCCATCGTCATCCTTCACAGCCTGACGAGTTTGGCAGGAATTTAAAAAATTAAAGCAGGAATGGTGTTGTATAGCTCGTTAGCTCTATAGCACGCTGTCATATGCATTTCTTGGATCTGGATCTGCCCTAGCGTGAAGATTTGGTCTATTGTGGACTTTCCTGGCCTGAAGCCACACTGATATGGACTGATCAGATTATTAATGAAAGGCTTCAGGCGGGTACACAAAACGGCAGAGAAGATCTTATACGCGATGTTAAGAAGACTAATAACTCGATAGTTGGCGCATTCAAAGGGGTCTGCTTTCTTGTAGAATCTAATCGAAATTTTCGTTTTAATCAAAAAACTGATTTACTCAGTTCAGTTTCAGTTTTATCCACTGTTGAGTATTTATCCAACAAAAATGGCTTTTAATACACCACTAATGCCCAGCTTCACAGTGGTCGTTTAATCTCCACTTTTAGTTTAAGCTTCATTTCAGAAATTTATTTTGTTTCAAAGTTTCGTTTAAGCCTTGAATTGAGTTAAATATGTAGTATAGGTTAAACTAGAGAAAACTGTCAGTTAAACATCGGTTTTGCATTGCAGCCATCTTGTTTCGCTCTCATTGTCTCTCTTTCGTACATTTTTCACTCTGACATCTGGTGTTCGGTAATAAAATCCCTTCTTTGTACTGTTCAAGGTTAAGCTGAACGTAAGTTTAAATCTTCACTGTGAAATTGCGGATTCTTAAATGAAATTGATAGCGATTTTTTTAAAATAATTCTATTCATTTTTCTGTATATGTATTAACATATTCTTAACCGAATTCCAAGGCAGTATGATGAAAAAGTCAGATATAACCCAAATATTTGATATACATAATATGGCTAAAAAATAATTTTTGTTTTTATTTTTTTTAGAAAATGAGGGCGAACTCTGTCGCAAGACAAAAATGTTACCGTGGGGTCCGCTGTATTGTGTTCTCCAGCAGGATGAACAGTCATTTACTGCATATTGCAGCGAAGAAATTTCTGTAAGTATACTTTAACCTCTTATGTAAAAAACTTAATCATATCGCTTCTCATAAAATATACTAAAATTCACGCTGTTTTTACTTTCATTCTTTTTCTTCTCACCTTTGAATTGTAATTAATATATGCTACCAAATTTGGATTTACAATTATTTATACATGTGTATATTAAACGTAGATATTTCCTGCGACTCCTAACAAAGAGGTTGGTATTGAACCGTAGTGCTGTTTTCACTTTGAGAACAATCCTTGTTTGTGCCACATTCAATATCATTTATTTCAAAAGTACAATTATTGAAAACTAATGTATTTGTTCGAATGTCGATTTCGGAGACTTAATATATTCACTTACTATTACAGTTGACGGATATCCTATTCAATGAATATCCTCGAGTTCGACTAGATCGGGTACGAAGGCCGGCAAAAGTGCTTTGGGAAGGGCCACCAACCCTCCGAGAAGAAACTGAAGAGTCTGATGGTTGTACCATTGACATTGCGGCTAATACAACTCTATATAGCGATTTAGGTAAGTAAAGTAGCACTTTAGCTATAAATATTAACAGCACAAATTATGGTGCGTTTATGTATAAGTACGTTTTTGAAAGACACGTGTTGTCGATGTATGTGTGTCGCGATGTATGTACCTCTTCGACGATATACACACACACGTCGGATACAAGCAAAGGAAAGCAGTCTTAAACACTTTGTGGCGAGAGCTGAATCTTGAACTGGGAAACGCGTTACACTTAATCCGCAGATGGAAAAGGTTTGTATGAATGGTTTTAAAAGGAAAGAGCTAAACATATTTCGCTTTCAAATGAAATTATAAAGTCAAGTGCAATTCAATTGCACAACAAAATTAGGAAGAAACCATCATTTAACGCTAGCAACGGATGGATTGCGAAATTTGAAAAACGAGATGGTATTCGAATGATAAAGATTTTTGGTGAAAAGTTGTCTAATAAACATGAACTAGTCGAACCTTTCGTAATGAAGTTTAAAAGAAAAAAAAATACAAAAACAATTTAGGCGCTAATCAAATCTACAATGCCGACTATTCTGGTTTGTTCTACAGGATGTTGCCAAACAAAACACTTGTTACATTTAATGAACCGCCAGCAGCTGGTTGAAGTGTAAGCAAGGAGAGAGTAACATTCATTGTGTGGACAAATGCATCAGAGTTGCACAAGGTATAGTTTTTCATCATTGGTAAAGCAGCTACTCCAAGATCATTTGAGCCGGATAAGCCGGTTACTTATAAAGCAATAAATTGCTTGGATGACATTCCATTTATGCGAAATGATAATAAAAATTTCAGTATTTGGGTTGTTCAATCAAACGGACTTGAGAGAAGATCGCGTGTCATCCTGAAGAAAATGAACTACAAAGCGGTAATGCATTGAGAACAGTAATGATGTTCAAATCTGTTTCATAAAATTGCTTCCAACATTAGCATCTCCAATGAAGATATCACTGACTGGATTCACGAAAACCTTGGGTCAGAAGGAATTGAAACCGCAAATGAAAGTGAATGTGAAATTTATCCGGTCGCAACAGAAGTTGCATTTTGAAATGATAATTGAATTTTTAGATTGTTAGATCCCGTACCCACATAGCCTAATTCGTTTTAAAATTTGCCAATTTCAAAAAATGAGTTAGAGATTGTGTGGTGGCCATTGGAAAGCAGATCCTTTATTTTAATTAAATCCTTTAGAATTTGAAATGTTGTTTATATTAATACACTATATCCCTCTTCTCGGACACGATTGGTGCACCCACACATACTATCATACAAATACTTCCCTAAAATGCCAACTGACCTTTGCCTATAAATGAGACTAATTTAACACCCCTGATTTCCACCGGCATCAAAGGCGAGGTGTACCCGACCTCCGTTGTTAATCAGCACACATAGGGAGAAACATTTGGTGTCGAACTCTATTTTCCTGCATTTATAAAGGAGACTGTAATCGATATCACTTATAAGTATATGTCGAAAAAGGTTATTGAGCAACGCACATTACGGACAATACGGCTCACCCGTGCTTAAAGAGCTTTGCGCAGATTTTAACCAATTGGACTCGATGGGCGATGAGGGCCTGGTACGTTTATACCGTTTTCTAAATATCTTGCGAGAGAATGCCTGATGACCTTCCCGCGATTGTAATGGCGGTCCATATGTGATTCCGGAAGTTTATCGGTATTCCAGAACCTCCAATTCGAGACAGACCCAGTGTGGGCCCTCACCCTAGTTTGTCGGCGTACGTACGATACCATACCTTGAACTGCGCACCGCAAATAATAAGGAGTGTTGGATAGACCCTCTGTGTCCAAGCAGATGAGGTGAGGGAATGAAGCATCATGTATTATCATTTAAAATATTTTCCTAAAGTCATTAAACTTTACTAAGGTCAAGTGGTAAAACCACGTTGCAGATTCTGGAGCATACATTTTCCCGTTGGATCCGTAGAGACCTGACCAGATTCATGTCGCTATACAGCCCGTACAGTTCGTGGTTGAAACTTTTTCTCCAAATGCAATGAATGCAAACAAGACTACCAGAAATTTAGTCGAAACCAAGAACCACCTTATTCCAGTTGGCAGAAAAGATATTAGACTTATCGCTCGCTAACTAGCCCAATTAAAATGGTATCATTTTCTTATAGAAAATCAGTAACGCCTCTGATTCACATTACCTCTTGTAACATTACAGTGATCTACTATCATCTGCTGCGAACGGCGACAATTCGATAATTGATGGTCATTTTCGATTAAACTGACCATAAAATGGAAGATGCGCGCGATGAACTTTCTTAACAGAGCAAGCATTTTGATAATAAAATTCAATAATTTGCAAGCGTGTTCGTTTGTAAGATTCATGGTTGACAGTGAAACAAAACACGAAACGTGAGTCAGCTGTTTAAACCAATGTTGCCAAAAAGATAATAGCTAAAAAATCACCCCTTACTATCATAAGCTGCACAATGAGCAGCAAGCGCAAAAGTTTCCAACAGAGATAGTACTAGAATTTGTTTAATTTTGTCTACTAAAGCATCATCTAAAATAAATTACATGTTCCTCCTATAAGTATGCACACGTTTTTATTATAAATTAATAGTGTTTGTCTCTTTCGGTCATACATAAAGATGAAACACATTGGCGTTATCCGATTTCTATGTTTTATTTGCGACAAATGCCCAAATGGAAATGATCGAGTTACACTAATATCAGTCCATTACGTGTCTATAATGACGTATTTTCCCCGTTTGTTGATCATCGTGGGAGCAAATACACCTCCATAGTACTTTAAAACTGATGATGGAGTAAATATGCATATGTATGGCAATGTGAATGTCATGCTCCAACAGTCAAATTATCGTCAGCGACATTTTAAGAAAAAATTAGTCAATGATGCAGTTCGATAGTTTATTCGATTGTGCGCCTTTCTGCACCACTGTTTTATTTTGCTATAGCAGTCCAGTTATAAATTACAGAGAAAACATAATTTATCGTAACGACTATTTACATGTTTTTTTTTATAATAATAAAATATGGGTGGCGCTACAGCCCGTAGAGGGCCAGCTTCTCAGCAACCACTAGTGTTGTGAGTTATAGCCGACAACGAACGGGCTTAAATTTGGCTTTTTGCTAGATAGAAATACTCTTTGAGTATTTTCAGTGACTCGAAAGAGGTGGGCCGTGGACAATTATTCTGTCGCAAGTACCAGGGTTAGAAACTACGACGAGGTTCAAGTGCGTTGGGATGGAATCCGAATATAAGCAGCTTGATAACGAAGATAGCAACAACAATGTAATGTGATAATTAACGATTTGGAGGATGATTTCAAACGCCTTTAAACAAATTGATTGGCAATTCGTTCAGAAAATTTGCGTTTGTATTTAAAGATAAATACAAAAAACAATTCAATATATAATAGTATACAATATCTACTTTGCATTCACCTGTGATAGACTATTTTAAATAATAATGCCTTTTTTCCCAAATAAATCTACACTTATATGAAATTTGTTTGTACATGATAACTCTAATTTTGTTCGTGGTAAGTGATGTAACTGTAAATATCCATATGTATTCTATCTCCATCAAAAATAATGTCCATCTACTATTTTATCTAAATAATCAGAGTTCAAAAAATATCCTTGCTCAATTCTTATGAATTGATCGTCATGGATCGACTACTGACTTAATGTGTGCTTATGTTCCCTGCAGGCTGTGGAATATTAATATTATTTATATATTTATAAAAAAAGGTTATTTTATTTCTATCCTTTCATATTCAGCCCTATCACAAAATCCATTCGTAGTAAAGCTGCAAAAGACACGAACTTCAAAAAATGCTAACATAGAATCCGAAGCAGCAGATTTTTCACTAGCAACACATTTCGATCATTTCGTGAAGACGACATCACTACATGAAGTATTTAATGTCCGTACTTGTGCATGTGTCTGTATATGACTACCCCACTAATACTCAAGTTGACTTCATAAGCGTAGTTCATAATGTTTTATAAAAATTAGTTCCAAAAGAATAACGTATCAAAACAAAACCGATAATGAACTCGTTCAATTCACCCAACTTTTCTTAATTCATTTCAAAACCCACACATAACCAGCTAGAGCTTTTCTTATACCAGAGAACTAAATGGAATCGAACATAAAGCTCTATCCCGGATAATGAGAAATTATATTTTGGATAAAACGAAATGAGCCCCACCACCGAATACGTTGGTATAATGGTATCCATATATTCTTACATATGTATACCATCACGTTTATGCTTTGATGATGTTTTTTGAGAGAAATGTTGAATGAAATTCAATTTCATTCCGTTTCTGTGTTGGAGTTTGAGTTTAGTTCGCTTTTAGCACTCGAATAATTTGTTGGTGGAGCGGTTGGTGATTTGTGTACGCGGTTGTAATTTTTATACCGTACGCTAGAATAATTTTGATTAAGGCTCGTGAATATAAATTATTTGTATATTCGCTTAAAAGGTGTATGTACGCATGTATAAATAAAATGCATTTTTAATTATTCCTTTCGATGAGAATAAAAAATTAAGTGGAACGTGAAGTGAACCCTAGTTATATTGTTTGTTGGAAATTGGATTACTATTTTCTTCTTGATACGAAATGAAAACATTCATTATTGAAAAGTAGGTAAGTAAATTGCTTAGCTCCTTTTTAATACCAATGAGCCACCATAAAATTAAAATCATTTTGTATTTAAGTACAACTACCTATGCATGCACTGAATATTTAGTACTTGCGTGAAATTGTTAAATTAGGGCCAATCTTTCCACATACATACTATATATGTAGGCACATACATACATAGGTCGATGTGGAGGTATCTTCAAGATTTTACTGTGAGTTCTAAAATCCAAATCGTACGCCTACTGTATGTTTATATTTGTTGGGTTCATGACGCAACAGAATATATATACCTACATACAAACTACATTGTAACAAATAGCTGTATCTAATTTTTAATAATATTGCAGAGTGTCTTTAGTCATTTGTATTCAATTTTGAAGTCCAAGCAATATGTTGTTGTAATTAAAACACATCGGAACCTACATATATATGGACATACATTTTTCATTATTTACTTAAAAAATAACAGAAACGTAGAACAATGCATTGGGAATCAGTCCTTATTTAAAAAAGAGAATAATTTGTTAGACTGGTTGGTTCGCATAGCTAAACGTTAAAAACATGGTATTCATATATAATTTGTAAAAACAAACAAAAATTATATAAAGAATGTTCAAGCTAAGTTGTTTTCGAGTACACATATATGAGTACTCATTGTTTTAAGCAAATAATTTACTACCGAAATATTACTTGTTCCTTGAAAATTTGTCAGTAAGCTTTTATGTGTAAAATCTCTGTCTAAATTGATATGTTGTCGTATATATGTATATGATATCTCAACTTTAGATTTATTTCATCTATGCGTCAGTGTGTACTAACTGTTAGGTTCGGAAATGCAAATTTGTGGTTGCCGAGTAAGCTCACGTAGAACACTTCGTCCAAAATGTAATGTTCCTATAAATATTTACATTTCAATTCATCGTTTGATTCTAATTTTGGAAAACGAATATTTGTGGTGAACACGCTGCTGCCTAGCTGCTTACGTCGACTGTTCGTTAAAAGCAGTGTGAGAAATATATTTTTTTATTTATGGCGTTTTGAAAGAAAATGAAGGTCATTATGAATTCAATTTCCTACCTTATTGTTGTGGTTATATATTTTGCGGATACATATTTTGTTCGCATCTGCATCCGCAAATGTGCATCTTCCGTATCAACATCAGGATCCCCATGGCATACATATGTCAGCATCTGAGAGATAGTTCGTAGGTACATATGTCTTATTGAATGAAATTCTTGAATTGCACTGCAATTAGTTAGTATCTGCCTATGGAAGATACGTTTCCAAATGTTTACAAAAATTTCCTCGAAACATGTTTTTATTATATTATTTATTTTGTTTGTGTGGCTATTCAGGCCGCAATTGAGAGAAGAAAGTTGGGCAAGCTCGTTAGTGATATTTCTCTTGTTGAAGCAGAGCAAGCCTTGATAAATTATTCGGATATTCACCATTGGTGTAGAATGATCTAGAAGTTATTTTCCGTTCTTTAATCAGTGTTGTAGCTGCTGCATGGTTCACCTTACAGTACGATCCAGAAGGCACTCCCGAGCTCTTCTGGAGAGTCGTCGCTTATAATCCGTGTGCGTGCAGTCGAACTTCACTTTATTGCAATATTTGACTGTTTTCGACTGAATTACTTTGGGCGATAATACCTTAAAAGTAAACTTATGTCTGACTGTCTAAGCGGAATTTAATTTTTAAGCCCTTAAAAGCATTGATGAGATGGCAATGGCTTAAACTCGGCCCCATATGTACAAAATTTGAGTTGGGTTGAAATACATCACCTACAATTTACTACTAATCTGCTAAAATAATGTTTCAGGATCATAATATCCAGCATTGTACAAAATAACTTTTTTTTAAGAATACAGTTTTAGGTTGAGCTCTAGTTGTACGTTCTATGGCAGACTATGTGAATTACAGCTAAGCCGTTTCTCCAGGATTACTCCAAGATATTTGACCTCTCTGAAATTTACTTAAGGATATACTTATATTCCACATGCGAACAAGATTGTTGTCAAAAATAAAATTTTTTAACACCATCAGCTCAATTTTTAAGATTCAACATTTTATCTTTCTTACTGACTGTTGTCCACTTAATATATGCCATAGAATGTTCGATGCCTTGCGTACAGTATACAGTAACTTGTTTTGTTATTTGTTATAAATGTTATGGTCGAGATGATGTTCAGAACCAGTAACTAGCAACGCGGAATGTGTGAAGTTTCATTTATGGAAAAAATATAAATAAATTTTGATTTTGATACAAAAAAGATCGCCAAAAACTCATAATATCGCCATTTTTACAAATTTGTGTTTCGCCAATTGAGAATTAAAATCGCCACGTATTTCAACCCTGTTTATCTATATAGTTCTTGCTGCCCATATTTTGACAAAAATATATTAAGATAAAACGTTTTGCAAAACTTGGTCATTATTTCCTGGAGATTAATTTAATGTCATTATAATACAACATTTTGTTTTTATTTTTGTGGCTGTCTAAATATAAAAACATTTTCAGTTTTTTTGTCATTTTCGTATTGAAATCTAAAAAAGTGCTGTTTTGAACATTAAAGACGTACATATGTACCAAATATATTTACCAGTCGCATGTTGCTGCGATTGTATGTTTCAGATATCTAAAATGCGCGATTACTAAATCCATTTTGCAAAAAAATGCATGCATATACTACATTCCTCAACAAATATAACTTAAATAAAACAGGAACTATTTTTATCAATTGTATTCCCCAAGGGTAACTCCCGGGCCACATTTTGTCGTCCCATCATTTTTTCTTCAAAATAACCTCATACAACTTTGCTCCGTTTTCATCTTGAGTGTATTTTTATGTTGTAATTATTTTTAACTAATTGGCTAATTCCCAGTTCTTTTTGGTATTTGTAGGCCTCGTTCGTGTGCTTATAAGATGTGTTCAAAGGAAAGAAATATGTGTGTAGTATGTCAAAATAGTCGCGATGGAAGTATACGTCTGCAAACTGTTTGGACAAGAGCTACAGAAAGAATCCCGTATGGGAAAGCGCAGTTGTATCTTTTTATTCCTGATCTAAGCTATAACTTCGAATAGTATATGGGAAATCACAGTTGTATCTTTTTATTCCTGATCTAAGCTATAACTTCGAATAGTATTTTAAAATTGTACACCGACGCAACTAACTATACGAATCGCAGAGACTTTGTTTCTTCAAATATTAACATGTTATAAGACAAAAATAAAATATTTTATTCCCATTTTCTTATATTCCCCAATGATCAAGTTTACTATAAACTAAAACGAACAAAAAACGGAAAAAAAACTGTTAGTCGCCCATATTTGAACTCTTTCAACCATGGATGCGTATATTAGATGTGAAAAAAAAAAACAGTTTGATTGTTCATGCACCTGTGTACACAAAAAAACAAAAGAGAAAATAATGTCACAACACAATTTGTGGTCACCATTGTGCCAGATAAAAGACGATGAAAAAGTTTCACTTCACGCTTGACTTACTTCCCTTCCAAAAAAAACCTACTGGGGTCCGCACATTATAGAGAAGCTTCACCAAACCACTTCCTGGTCGGAAATCACATTGGCCTCTCTTCACATAAGATTTAAGGTCCAACTCAGCCGTGAAACTTTTTTTTTCATATATGTATTTGCGTAAATAAATAGAAGATGCGTTTGTGAAATTTTGCTTTCATGGTGACGCTTGAAAATAACATAACTTACTTATTTGTATTTGTTTAATATATTGATAAGTTTCTTGAGACAAAACACAATTAGACTGATGCGTACGCCGTTCCTTCACAAGTTTTGTTATACTAAAATATTATACGCACAATTGTAGTAGATTCTGCAGAACCTAAGTTTAGTACAAATATACTAATTTATGTAAGTTAGGTCTTTTATAGACTTACATCACAAAAATATGAGCTGGTGGAGGGATTGGCGCAGTTGATAGTGTGCCAAGTGCAGGCGTTAAAGCGTTCCCCACAAACATAACCTATTAAAAAAAACATAATTCTAAGACATAGGAAGTTTCAGTGTGCGCCGACCCCAACCTCGAAGTCGTAGGTTCGATACCTGCTCCGTGCGACAAAAATAATTTTTTACGGCCCCACCTCTTTCGAGTTACTGACAATGCTCAAAGAGTATTTCCTGTGTAGAAACAGCTTCATAAACTTGGTCGTCCGTAGTCGGCATAAAACTGTAGGTTCCTTCCACTCTCGAGAGAACAATAGCACGCACAACACGAGTGGTTGCTGAGAAGCTAGGCTCTGGCCCTCTACGGGCTGTAGCGCCACCCATGTTATTATTATATTTTCACCTCTACGTAGAGTCTTCTTTGATTATTCTTTTGATTCTGGTATAGTTATGGTTCTAGGATTTATCAGGCATTATATTATAAAATGGCACATGGTGTGGACAAAAGCCCAAACACGAACGCTGCACCAAAGGTCTAAGTAACAAAGTACAAAGTTGTCATATATTGCAAATGTAGGAACAAATGTAAGCTTTTCAATTTTGGTATATGTTTTCTGAACGTTTATTTCAGAAAAACAATTACACTACTATTATTCAAAGTATTGACAATCTGAAAGTATGCATTTTTTTCCCAACTTTGTGGCAATTTCTGGATCCCATCCCAAAAGAACTGATTCGGCTTGGCAGCCAAGAATGAATGAAATCAATTTTGATATTCTGCTCTGACTCACTCTCTGCACGAATAAAGATATAAACCCAATAAATATATACATGCATGTACCACATCTGTGTTTTATATAATCTTAGACACTATTGAAAAAACTATGTTCAATGAAATTATTTAAAATTAAGGTAACCTAATTTTTTGAGTTACATCTACAATGAATGAATAATTTATGTACAGTATCAAAAATCAACCATATTTGATGATGTAATGCAGTATGTAATCCTTGATACTGTCTCTTAGTACATGTAAGTAATGATGCTTAAGTTGATCTTCGGATCTCTGGAAGAATGTAATGAAGACTAAATGTTTTGAGTACTTTAATTAACCATGAATACAATCATTTTAATGTGGCAGATGTGAAATAATTTATTTCAATTATTGCGAACACTTGACTGTATATAAAGTAAAGTATGGTATGTTACATACATATTTTATTTTTTAACCTTCACAGTCTAAGACCGAGCCAGTTTTCAAACATTTTAGTAATTTTCTATATTCATTTGTGAATTGCCTGTCATTGCTTCCTATTTAGCTTAAAAATATCTCTCTTTGTGCGTTTTTTAATGACGCAGAGGCGTTTGGCAATATACTACGAGGATAAAAACGACAATAGCACTCATAATAAATTCCCTTTTGCTGAAGTAATGCACTATCATTTTAAAGGTCATATCTGTGTTCTCAACCGAATGTGTGCTGCTTAATTATCTTTGCAAGTGCCTACATCGTCCTTGATCTTTAACTTATGTAAATTATTACATTTCTCTCTGTTGAAATATTAAAAAACAATTCTTTTGGGTATTGGGTGCGATTAGAAATGTATGTAGATAGAATTATATCTATAAAACACATGTAGCACAAGATAGAAGAAGATCAAATCTAAGACAAACAATAAATAATGTTCAGACACATACAAAAAAATCAAGGTCACCTTAATTTCAATCGAAAACTCTGGAAATATGTATAAACATGTCATGAGAATAAATGTTCAGCATCAAACGACGAATAAATGTATTCATACATAGATTCGCACTAAGAGATCCGCTGCGCGGAGATCATACAAACATGATAAGTTCTGTGCATATGCAAGTGTGTACAATTTGAATATCAATGTGCATATGGTTTCATTGTTCAAATGGCATACCAAGTCTGTCTGGCTCAATTTAAAAAAAAAAGTATCAGGAATAGACTAATTTTGCAATATAAGCAGAATGTATAAAAGGCTGCTTATTTATATGTCTTGTTTTTACTTTTTTTTAATATCAATGGAGGAGATTAACCTATGTTTCTATAACTATAAGATTGTTTCGGTTATTACATTTTGTTTGAGGTATTAAACGTCCCTAAATTTGTAAAGCTTAACATTTTCTTTCTTATTCTTAATGCAATTAAAGTAAACAAAATATTATCTTCTTCTTCTTCTTGTGGCGCTACAGTCCGGGGTGAACCTGGGCCTCGGTCAACAATCCTCTCCAGCTGGCACGTTCTTTAGCCAGCTGCCTCCAATTTCGCACTCCAAGTTGGTTGAGGTCTTTTTCCACTTGAGTGCGCCATCGGGTTCGTGGTCGTCCTCTATTGCGTTGTCCCACTGGCTCGGAGTCGAAGACTCTTCGGGCTGGAGCAGTGTTGTCCATGCGCTCTACATGGCCTAGCCATCTTAGGCGTTGAATCCGTAGACGCCTGACTAGACTCATGTCGCTGTACAGCCCGTACAGTTCGTGGTTGAATCTCCTTCTCCAAGAACCTTCAACGCAAACAGGACCGAAGATTGAACGCAGAACTTTTCTCTCGAAGAGACCAAGTGCGTCTTCATCCGCTCTTGAGATAGTCCAAGCTTCCGCGCCATACAGCAGGACAGGGATGATCAAGGTCTTATATAAGGTGAGCTTGGTCTTTCGAGAGAGGGCTCGACTACTCAATTGCCTCTTGAGCCCAAAGAAACAGCGGTTGGCAAGAGTTATTCTGCGTTTAATCTCAGTACTGATGTTGTTCGCACTATTTACTTGGGAGCCGAGGTAGACGAAGTCCTTCACTACCTCGAAGTTGTAGCTGCCTATGGTGACGTTCTGACCGAGTCGTCGATGTTGTGTGTCCTTTCTTGATGACAGCATATACTTTGTTTTGCCCTCATTCACCGCTAAACCCATTTTTGCCGCCTCCGTCTCAATACAAGCAAACGCTTCATTGACGGCTCGCTGAGTTCGGCCAATCACGTCAATATCGTCCGCGTATGCTAGCAGTTGAACGGACTTCTGGAAGATCGTGCCTCTAGTGTTGGCGTGTGAGTTTCGCACGATCTTCTCCAACACGATGTTGAAGAAGTCACATGACAGCGCGTCGCCTTGTCTAAAACCTTTTTTGACATTGAAGGTCTCGGTGAGTTCGTTACCGACCTTGATGGAGCAGCGAGAGTTCTCCATCGTCATCCTGCACAATCTGACGACTTTGGCAGGGATGTCAAAACTAGACATGGCGTTGTATAGCTCGTCTCTATGCACACTGTCATATGCGGCCTTAAAGTCGACAAATAGGTGGTGGGTGTCGATCTGCATCTCTTGGGTTTTTTCGAGGATCTGCCGTAATGTGAAAATTTGATCGATAGTGGACTTCCCAGGCCTGAAACCGCACTGATAAGGACCTATCAGGTTGTTGACGAATGGTTTCAGGCGCTCACACAGAACGGCAGAGAAGATTTTGTATGCGATGTTAAGGAGACTTATCCCCCGGTAGTTGGCGCAGTCAAAGGGGTCTCCTTTCTTGTGGATCGGGCAAACGATACTAAGATTCCACTCGTCGGGCATGCTTTCCTCCGAACATATCCTACAGACGAGCTGGTGCATGCGCCCAACCAGATCATCTCCAGCTGCCTTAAACAGTTCCGCGGACAATCCATCCGCTCCAGCAGCTTTGTTCGACTTCAGTCTCGATATCGCTATCTTGACTTCGTCTAGATCGGGGGGACGGAATTCTCTTCTGTCGTCGTCCATTGCGTGGAGTGGAACATTCTGCCTGACAGCGGTATTGGTGTCCTCTTCGCCGTTTAACAGTCTGCAGAAGTGATCCTTCCAGATTCTCAGTATCGACTGCGACTCTACTACGAGTAGTCCCTCTTCGTTCCGACAGGCTTCTGTCCGATGTTTGTACCCTTTGGATAGTTGTTTCACCCGCTGGTAAAACTTTCGGACATTATTTCTGCCGTACCACCTCTCCATTTCCTCGATCGCGCGCTTCTCATGCTCCTTCTTTTTCTTTTTGAGAAGCCGGTGCTCTTCCCTTCTTTTAAGTTCGTAGAGCTCACGAACCGCTCTCGTCCTTCTATCCAGCGTCGCCTTATATGCTGCTAGCTTCGCTGAATGCGCCTGCCGACACTCGTTGTCAAACCATGGGTTTTTTCTAGGTGGCATTTTAAAACCCAGCACATCAGAGGCGGCTTCTCTGATGGCGTTTTGACAACGGTTCCACTGTTCGTCGATTGTTTCGCCTGGCAGGGTTGGACTCTCTGAGAGCTTCAGGGAGACTCGATCGGAGAAGTTCCCAGCGGTCGATTGCGATTGTAGCTTTCCAACGTCAAACTGTTTTGGTCTTGCTCTACTCCGTTGTACAATCGATATCCGAGTTCTGACCTTGGCTACAACAAGGTAATGATCCGAGTCGATGTTAGCACCTCGGAACGTTCGGACATCGAGGACACTGGAGGAGTGTCTGACGTCGATCGCAATGTGATCAATCTGGTTGACGGTTGATTGATCAGGTCCCTTTGTGAATGTTGAGGTGAGGGGACCGCGTGCTGGCGACAGTGAGGTTTCGACCCGTCACGAAGTCCAACGGCCTGTGTCCTGTGCCTGCCTGTGCTTTCCGACGACTCTAGCAATGATTTCTTCCTTGCCCAGCTTTGCATTAAAATCTCCTAGAACGATTTTGGTGTCGTAGCTGGGGCATTGATCGTATGTTCTTTCTAGGAGATCATAGAAGTCATCCTTGCTTTCATCGTCTTTGTCCTCCGTTGGGGCGTGGGCGCAAATTAGGCTGATGTTGCCGAATGTTGCCTTGATGCGGATTGTTGTGAGGCGTTCGCTTATGTATCTAAAGCTTAAGACTTCTTGCCTAAGTCTGCCTCGAACAACAAAACCGCATCCAAACAAGCGCTGCCTTCGCTCTTTGTAGCAATCGCCGTAATATATGTCGCAGTTTTTCATCCTCTTTTTGCCCGGCCCATCCCATCGTACCTCTTGGATGGCGGTGATGTCAGCCTTATAGGCTTCTAGGGCCTCCGCAAGTTCATCGGCTGCACGTGGTCTGTTCAGTGACCTCACATTCCACGTGCAGAACCGAAAATCGTTGTCCTTATTTCGTTGTCCATGGTCGTCAGCAGTAGGGTCATCCGTATCCGAGGCTTGTTGCCGTCTCTGAACTATTGCGAGTTTTACACGGTGGGGAAGTTAACCCCACGCGAAACCCCCGAACCTGGAGGACCGGGTCCTGGTTTAAACCCCCGGACAAGGGGTCGCTGCATACATTGGTTCACCTCTAAGCGGCTGCAGTAGAGGTTATCCAGAGGGCGCCGCGGGGAGGCTGTATGTCAACTTGACCTGTGCATTTACAGGGATCGTTGCTGGCATCTCGCCAAGTTGAGAGCAATCAACAACTTTGCCCTGGATGCACAGGCCCATGCCCTCCAAACAAAATATTATTAGATAGTTTTTAAATAACTGATTGCATGTGTTTACTTTTTCTATAATTTTATGAGAAATGGGACATTTTTGCGAAGCATATTTTGCTAAATTTTAAGAATGATTTTTATTAACCAAAGATTTCTCTTAAAAAAATAATCGTTTGGGAAGATAATAAAAGTTTCGTTATGCATACTTTTCTATTAAATATTACTGTATTATCATCACACACAGAGAAGAGAATAAAGAGAAAATTTGCTTATAGATTTTACTGCCATAAAACAATTGCATTTAAGCCCACACAAATGCAAAAATACATTGAAATACTATATTTTCAAGTATTTGATTTATTTCTCTATCTATATTACGTCTTTAATTTCAATTCATTACCATTGGACATGTTTAATAAACCTTTATTCAAAGCGATAATAAATTAGAAAAATATGTAAATACTCGTATACAAATACATTTGAAAATTAATTAAAATAATGGGTGGCCCATTGGAAATTGTCTATAAAATATGCACATATATTTATACATACATACATATTTTTATTCCAGTTGAAACTTAATGGAATGCAGCGGATGTAGATAAATATAGAAATAAAAGAGGTGACTGTCCACAAATTGAAATGCTAAATTTAAAATTGGCATCAAACTTATTACTGCAAAAATATATATCAAGGCGAAGAATTCACCAAATCACACAGTTTTTTATTATCCAACAATAAAAAAGGTGGAATCTACCGAACATGAATTGCGTGGCTACACCACCATCAGAGGAAAAGCACCCCGAAGTTGCGTTAACAACTACAAGTTCCGTATTAGCTAAAGCACCTCCTCTGTATTGTAGATCGTTGGACAAGGACCGCGAGCGGCGAACGTCACGAGGATTAACGTCATGTTTGCGTGGCGAACGAGATGAGTTCATCGAATACCGTCATCATGATGGGCGGAGTGAGTTTTAATTATTTTAAATTTGTTTACTAAAATTCGTCTTACGAAACACATTTCGTTGTGTTTTAAATTCTTGCTTAAGTGACTAAGAAAACTTTAAAACTAATAATCAAAATGGTTATTTAAAAACGCCTCAATTCACAAATTGGTCATGTTCGCTGGTGACGCATTAGTGTAAATTGAGAAATTATATCAACCAACCAAACTTTCACTAAACTCTGTAATGAACTCAATGTGTTAAAATGTGTACCTTCAAGCAAAACGAAATTCAAAAAATTACACGTATTAATAATGTAATGGCAAATTGTCTTAAAATATATACATACATATTCAATTTAAGGGTTGCTATAAGGTTTAAAACCACGATCGCTGCATACATCGGTTCATCTCCAGCTACGTGTCAACTTGACCTGAACATTTCAGAATACAATGTAACATGTGCCCACGTCTTATATTTTCAATTATGACGTCAAATTAGTACAAATCATATTACGGATATTATGGAATTTTTCACATAAGTATCAATACATACCCCAAAGAAGAGATTTAGAGTGTTAGAAATAATTTTGGCTGTGCAATAAGAAATTGAAGCTGATAAAGTACAAAATGGTTCGAATTGGATTCAATTTCGTAAGAGCTTTCATCAGTCGATTGAGTCATCATCCGCGTACGTTTCTTCTTGGATAGCTTGAACTCAGTCACCTTCAGTCTGTTTTAATCCCAAAAACCCTTAAATGCCCTGCTTTTTCCTCCAAACACACGGAGCAGAATGATGTCGACTATAATATATTCTTGTAGTTTTGCACCTACTAACAATGATCATTAAGTGAAGTGGTAAATTTTCATTTTTTGGTTGATCAGAATAGGTTCAGTAGCAAAAACTGTTGAAAAACTGTTAGGGTAAATCCATCGATGAATTATACTAAATTTGTGTATGCCTGAGTGAGGAAGAAAAGGGTAAAATAAGAGCAGAGAATGCAGCATTAGCCAACAGAAAACACTGTCCACACTGTTGGTTATTAACGTTAACCAACATATGTACCGGAACCGCTTGAAGACATTAAAACATACATTAAAATTGACATTACAGTTTTAGTAGCCGAACACTCTGCCCGGAAACTAAAGTCTGTATAAAATTTTGTGCTCCAGTATCCGGACAACCAATAATTTGCCTAGAATTTAATATTTTATTTTGATTACACACGTAAATCATTTTTATTTAATGAAAATTAAACCTACTTTTATCTATGAATGCATACATACTGCTTAAAAGGCTAACAGTTTGAAAATAGCGCCCCTATTTTTTAAGGGAAAACTACTGTAATGCACTATCTTATGCGCAAACCAGTTATCACATTTATTTAAAACTGGATGTGTGCATGAAACAAACACTAAGCGTTATTTCTGGGTTTATTCTTCACACTTCTGACGGAACTTATCTTGCTTTTTCAAAAAAGGACAAATTGCCCGAAAACTAGCACTATCCGGATACTAGCGTCTGTACCCTACTGAATACTGTGTTTTTTCTTTGAAAATGTCATTAGCCTACTTAATCTAAATTAATTTGCTTGCGACGTACTAATGTTTTTATTAATATAATGTACACATTTATCTGAATACAATTTCATATGTACAAAATATATATATTGTGGGCGTACACCGACCGCTTCATGTTGGATGCCCGGTGAATTATTTGAAACAATGTGTAAGGAATGTTTACTATGATGAGTATTTTCTTAAATCAGAGGACGATCGATGGCTAATAATCTAGTATTTATCGGAATATCAATGCATACTATATGGAATTTCGATATTTTACTTTCTATACTAAACATTTTAAAACATTTTATATATTGCATTCTTTAATGTTCGTTAGTCATACAAAAGCTTTTCTGTCTTCCGTTTATAACTTGCTAAGGGGTTTCTGTGGCCGATGAGTAAAGTACATGTTGAAAGTTCTTAATTGAAATACGCATACTTATCTTGATACATGTACAGCTGTGTTCAAAGTCAGTAGAATACTTTTAATTTGCATATCCCAATGAAATGAAAAATGACTAAATATTTTATGCAAAATTGTTCTGTGGCTCCTCCCCGTCCTCCAAACACGAAATATCGTTCTCATAAATTTAAAAATAATGGCTTGGGACTGTTGTGAGTTGAGTCCATCCATATTAATTCTGGGACCATAGACTGTATATGGTAATATTTTTGCAAGAGTGATTTGCCTTATGCAGGTTATGAAATGCCAATAATCTGGGTCGTATTTCCGGACATTGGGGTTAATGTTGTTAGAATATATGTGGGGGGACTAAAAAAAAATCTGTGACGAACGCAAAGCCAACCAATAATAGAGAACTTTGCCCATAGTGCAAAGAGCGTGGCAGAATATTACCACCAAGAGATGCAAGGATTTGGTTTTTCAATATATATGCAAAATTTCGTTAAAATCCGTTTCATAATTCAGATTTGACAGACTTTATTCCGCTCTCCCATACAATCCAACCCACTGTGCGTCGGTGCAACATAGTTTTACTTTTTTTTTTTGTTAGCTTCAGTCAACACAGTCAACTATTATTTCGAACAGGGAAATTTTGTTTACCAGGTATACCGGTATGAAGTGAGCGTCAAGATACAAATGTCTCGATAGGGAACATTTGTTGTGAACGAGCCCTTATTTTTTTGTTTTTTTTTTTTGCTATGACATCTGTGAAAAATATTATACTAAATATTTTTCATCAAGTCAATAAACAGACAAAATCATATTTGCTTATCGTGTTAAAAATGTCGAATTTTGTACCAGAAAGTGATGATTTGCGGAAAGCATTCATTTGTTGTTTTCATTTGAAGAATAGTGCTGCAGAGTCGCATCGAATGCTTGTCGAGGCACATGGTGATCATGCTCTATCAGAAGCAACATGCAAAAGATGGTTTCAACGGTTCAGAAATAATGATTTTGATGTGAGAAATGAAGAACGTGGAAGACCACGAAAAAAGTTTGAAGACTCCCAATTGCAAACGATATTGGATGGAGATGACACTTTGAGTCAAAAGCAAATGGCAGCAATGTTAAATGTTGCACAACAAACAATTTCTGACCGTTCAAAAGCTATGAGAAAGATCCAAAAGTGTGGAAAATGGGTGCCACATGAATTTAATGAAAGACAGATGGATGAAAAACCGAAAAAACGCTTGTGAAATTTTGCTTCAAAGACACGTAAGAAAATCGATTTTGCATCGGATTCTTACTGGCGATGAAAAATGGATTTATTTTAAGAATCCTAAACGGAAAAAGTCCTGGGTTAATCCGGGACAACCATCAACATCGACTGCAAAACCAGATCGATTCGGCAAGAAGACAATGCTGTGTGTTTTTTGGGACCAGAAAGCTGTGGTGTACCACGAGCTCCTACAACCCTTACCATTTGTTTTCATCGATGGGACACGCATTGGCTCAAAAGCACTTCGATTCCTAGGAAGAAGTCGAAAATTGGGTGTCTGATTGGTTTGCCTTAAAAGACGAACAATTTCATTGACGTGGTATTCACAAATTGCCAGAAAGTTGGTCAAAATGTGTAGAAAACAATGGCCAATACTTTGAATAAAATGTCAAAAAAATATTTTTTTTTTGCATTAAATTTTTAATTTCCAATCTAAAAATGTTATCAATTGAAGATAAATTATTTTGTTCTCACATCTCTTATATCTATACATACAAACAAAAACTTTGTATGTACATACAATTCCAAAATAAGTTGGTGTCTTTAGACAAATCTTGAAAAACCCATATAAGTAGGTGCATTATTCTTATTTTGAACGCAACTGTAAATCAAGTTGTTTATATCAACGAAAACACAAGCCAAATGGTTTATGTAAACAAAGCTTGTATTCCTATTTTTATTAAAATATATATAGCCCCATTAATTCCTTTCTTCGTTCCTCTGACACCTGACGGCTCTATCCGCTTTTAGTCTTACTGACTCATATATATGTACATATATATATGATTAACAATATGGCAAACTATCACATAGCCATGATTATGTCAAAAATTACATATGCATTGGAGCATATGATGTTTATATGTTTGCAGTATGAATTATATTTCTCAAAAATTCAAATGTCAACAAACTTTTGTAAAAGGAACGTTTTTCAAAAAAAAAAAACACAAAATTCAGTAAAAATCATGAAATCTTTATTTGAATCGATAGTACGGTTCATATAATTTAATGTTTGAAGATTATTTCATGCAAATTCTGACCTTGATTGCGCCTCAAATGGTTCATCCGCTTAGTCCAATTTCGGCATACTCTTTCCAACATTTTGGCCGGTATCTCACGAATAAATGCTTCAATGCTGTCTTCCAATGCGTCAATTGAAGCGGGCTGTCTGTATGGACATGAGCTTTAGCAAAGCCCCACTAAAAATAGTCTAAAGGCGTTAAATCGCACGATCTAAGCGGCCAAGTGACCGGTCCCGAACGCGAAATAAAATGTTTACAGAACTCGCCTCTCAATAAGTCAATTGTTGCGCGTGCTGTGGGGCATATGGCACCGTCTTGTTGAAACCACATGTCATGCAAGTCAAGCTCTTGCATTTTGGGCAAAAAAAGTTGGATATCATCTCACGGTAGCGCTCACCATTCACAGTTGCGTTACGATTCGCATCATCTTTGAAGAAGTACGGTCCAATGATGCCACCAGCCCATAAACCGCACCAGATAGGTAGATATTCACTCCAAAATCGACAATTCTGCTTATTTACTTATATTTATTTATTTGAGCCAACAATGAGTTCGTCGTTAAACTGACCATAAAATGGAAGAAGAGCGCGATGAACTTTCTTAACAGAGCACGCATTTTGATAATAAAATTCAATAATTTGCAAGCGTTGTTCGTTTGTAAGACGATTCATGGTTAAATTATATACCAAACGAAAACAAAACACGAAACGTGAGTCAGCAGTTTAAACCAATATTGTCAAAAATATTATAGCTAAAAATCACCCTTTATGTACACAATGTTCATAATGTTTTAGTAATTGACTTTAACGTTTCTAGTTTTGTTTTTAAATTGTGTTACTATACTTTATTTGTTTTTTGGGAATTTAAATTAACCCTTTGCCAATCAATGGATAATTGCAGAGGGCAGGTTACCAATTACAGAGCGATACAAACTGTAATAATTGGAATACAAAGAAAAAATGTGTTTTTGATGTGACAGTATGAAGGGATTTGATGATTTTTGTTGATATGTATGCTAGTATGGACTTTGTTTTTTGTGATTCATACTAGACGCAGATAATTTTTTTCCTATATATATTTCTCCACTAAAATCAAAAAAATACTGCAGCTATTTGCGACTATTGATTTTCTTTTACATTGAAAATAATACTGTAAAGTGTTAAAAACAGTGAACATAAACGTATTTTTCCATAACAGGGGGGGTATAGTCACATATAAACTTATGCAGAATTTGCAAGTATGCTTACGTACAAGAGAATAGTGCAAGGAATAAAAACCCTTTTTTATTCTGGTGGCCCGTGGCGTTGTGGGTATGTGCGTCGACCCCAACCTCGACGTCGTAGGTTCGATTCCAGCTCTGAGCGGCAAAAATAATGTTCACGACCCCACCTCTTTCGAGTTATTGACAATGCTCAAAGAGTATTTCCTGTCTAGAAAAAGCTTCTCAAACTTGGCCGTTCGGAGTCGGCATTTAACTGTATGTCCCTTCCACTCGTGTGAGAACAATAGCATGTACAACACGAGTGGTTGCTGAGAAGCTAGGCCCTGGCCCTCTATGGGTTGTAGCGCCACCCTTATTATTATTATATTATTATATTTTTATTCTGGCGAGTATATTTTTCGCGGTGACAAAGTTAATGTTGGTTATCATTTGCAGGTGGTCAATTAAATCAATGAAATTATTTTTTATAATATTATACCTACAAGGTGGTGGCCCATGGCATTGTGGTTAAGTGCGTCGACCCGAACCCCGATGTCGTAGATTCGATCTCTCGTCTGTGCGACAGAAATAATTTTCAATTCCCCACCTCTTTCGAGTCATTGAAAATGCTCAAAAAGTATTTCTTGTCTAGCAAAAGCTTCTTAAATTTGGTCGTTCGGAGTCGGCAATAAAACTTTAGGTCCACTTCCACTCGTGAAAGCAAAATAGCACACACAACATAGGTGTTTGCAAAGAAGCTTCGGCCTGGCTTTGTACGGGCTGTAGCGCCACCAATATTTTATTATTATACCTACAAGGTGTAGCAAAATAAATCATCCTATCGGAAGATGTTATAACATTTGCGTACGTAGCGTACGTCAAATATATTTTTAACTAGTTGCACTATGCAAACAGACAGGCAATGGATCGCTATACACCGCAAGAGCATGCAATAATTGTAAATTGAAAGCGTTCTCTACTTTCGTAATTTCTCGTTCAAGACCATCAAAGCACGATCGCCCGATTTAACCATCCCAGACTTCTTTCTTTGAGGCTACTTCATGTTACGGACTTTTATCAACAAGCCGCAGAAAATTGTAGCTGTTAAGGGGAATATTCGATAGGAATGCGAACAGTGTTATCAACGAAAATCTTGTGAAAAGTGATGCAGTCGTATGCAATAAAACGGACACAAATGTGCAACAACTCTTGTAGCCACTTGGCGGACATCTTTTAAATTTCACAGAACAAAATGTAAAGGTCTAGATAAAGATTTTCATCATTCCAAATTTTGTATTTACTAAAATTGTATAAAAGCGAAACAAGAACCAGATGAAGTCACACAAAAAATATATTCTGTGGAACAACGTAGGCGTTCTTCTTTTGTAAAGTAACTCAAGTCAAACCGAAAACTGTAATAATATCATATCGTATAGCATGACGTACAATTTAGCGAGCAGATCGCCAATTACCCGGCATTACAGTGCACGAATGTATATACACAATAGTAAATACATGTATTAGACGTGCAATGCATGCAATTATTTTGTACCTACATATAAATGCACAAATTTTCGTTTAGGTAAAATATTAAGATTTGTTTTGTTTTCTCTTTTTCAGGTGAGTACAAATCAAAAACTCTGCCACGTATTCATTTCGATACATCAGTAACTGAATCCACGCAAAGCGAAGGTAATTATTTTAAAGAATTTGTTGCAGACAATTGTAATTCAATCAGACATGAACATGTAAAATACATTATTTTTAATTTTGAGAAAGCGACCTAAATGCACTGGCACTACATATATTTGAAAAAAATTGAAACTAGAATGTTCATTCATACAGTCGTCAATATTAATATTCATATGTAGTTAAGCTTGTTAGGCTAAACATATATTTTATAATATTGTAGACAAGCTTGTAAATAAATAAATGAATAAATTACTAATGCATATGCAATCTTTATGAAATTAAATAAACAATCTGTTATGTGTGCTCATTTACAGAATGAAGTTCAGTATATGAGTATGAATTTTGTACTGAAACATACATACATATGTACGCTTTTAATTGTACTTATATCGACATCATTACCGTACCCGTCTGTTAGTCATATATTGCCTTGAATCGGTCATACCCACTGCACAGACGGGCACACTACAAATCGAGAACGAAGCGGCAAGAGAGGCAGTTAACAGAAACAGATACAACGACGTCATTGTACTCAGCTCTTCTGAAGCATGGCGCTATGCTTTCTAGAATCGCGTCAATGGAGAACGTGTTAGAAATTGTTTTTCTTCATTTTCAATGTTCATTATTCATTTGTTCAAATTCATATCTTTGATATAAATGCGTACATATATGTGCAAAACCTAACGGTCTGTACCCAATCTCACACACATGTATGCATTTAACATAACGACATATGCGTATACCCAGTTGAACGTGCATTGACAGTTCTTAAAACTGAACCATGCACTGTTTGCTGATACTCAGATTAGCAATTTAAGTTCCACTTTACAAGTAAAGTTACACCAAAGTCAATATAATACCAAGATATTGCACGTCATATACAATTTTTTTTCGAAATTTTCTTTTGAGGTTCAATAATACGACCCTAAGTTTTCTCTTCTCTCGAAAGCTCTGCTGTTCTCAGAACTTTAACATATTTGTTGTTGTTTCTTATTGAAATGCTGAATACACAACTGAGAATCATTTGTGTTGGCAAATGGTAATCAGAAATCTGATGCGGACACGATGGTAGGATGGATATGGAGTACAGAACCTATATGCTCGCAGTATATTAGCAAATGATTGGCCAAACAGAAGACCAATATGATTTTTTGGGAAGAGAAGAAAAGAGCAAAATATGTTCTGTTTTTTAATCGTTTTGTGAAGGATGATCATTCAGAAAGACTTTTCTCTGGATGTGATGTCCTACACCCTACCGACCGTGCCTGTGAGGGTATGGACGAAATTAGCTACAAAATCTCTCGAACTCCTTATGAATGACCTATTCTCTGGTTGTCAAGACCGCATAGCGAGGTCCAGCTACTATACAATTTGGTTTCTGGACAAACTTTGCATATAAAAAATCTCCATTCCTAAGGCGAGAAGGCGTGGGAATGAAAGCGACAAAATTTCAGGACCTCCTTCATTCTGAGTGTTCTCGAGCGAATCCTTGACAACTATTGTAGTCTATAGTAGAGTCCTCTCTATCCAAATAGCTAGATATAGAATGGGCTTTCAATAATGCTAGGAAACTTTCGTTGTCAATAGTTTGTCCATACTTAGCACTCGGTGCATAGCACCGGCGCAAAAAAGGGAAAAAAATCTGGTAAAAGTCATACGTAACTTGTTTAGTTTTATATCTAAGTACCTATATAACCAGGGCTTTTGATTTCAGAGTATATATATATATATATACTACGCACTTATTTAAAACAGCCCAAAGTTAACAAATTATTTATTGAAGTCTTGAAGCATATTCTCAACAAAAGGCTTTTTCGCAAGCTTCTAAATATAAACTGCAATAAAAAAAAAATTGCTAGCAGGGGTACACCGCAAGGCAGCGTCATCTCCCTTCTCCTATGACATATTGTGATGAAGAATATTTTATTAAGATTAAATAGGAAAGATTTCAAGGCAGCTACTAAATGTGGTCATGGCATCTTTTCAAGCAAAACGGAAATGATCCTTTTTACCAAAAGGAAAAAAAGCCCAACACCCAACAACCCCAAGTACGTACACGTGCCTCAGTCCCGAAACTTAGATGGAAGACAAAAGTTGTCTAGTGTGTTAAGAAGGCGTGCATTCTGACATATGAAACACTAGTATGGTGACATGCCTTTGAAAAAAAATGCAATATAACAAAACTTAGCAAGGTTCAAAGAAAATCATGCATTGGCATAACTTGCTCTGCAGTCAACACCAACATTTTAGAGTCGCGGTAACATATTAGAACTCCTTCCCTAGGACCTCGTACAACACTCCACTCGAACAGAATGGCAGGGTGAGTAGATGCGCAAGGTAGTCTACACTGACAGAAAAGGGGCACTGTAGTCGGTGCAGATTGCCATATAATTCCAGTGTTTTTCAAGAGGAGCTTTTTTTATGTGGAGATTTTTTCACGTTTCGTATCCATTTTACAGCATTATATAAAAGTTCCGAAGTTAACTATCGAAATTGCAAGAGCCAAGAAACATTTCTTTCAAGTAGATTATTTCTCATATGTGATTGGCGCCATCTAGGGAACCCACAATATCGCTTATTACAATACCCTTTACAATTAAAAGTGCTGAGTTACACTTATAACTGTAAAATAAATCTTTAATATTCTATATTAAATTTTGTCATCGCTAGAGATAGTGAAGAGAGGTGAAAGTGAAAAAAAAAAACGATTTGCAGTAGCTTTGATTTTTATATGCGAATGTATTTGGGTGTTAATGCTCTTACATAAAAAAATAGACGAATATAGACGAAAATAGAAATATATTTGAATGAATGCTTGAAAAGTCTTTATTTCAGTAATAAAAAAATCAACAAATATGTACATAATGTTTAAACAATGCTGGGCTATTTTTCTGATTCTAATGCATCTTGAAAGGATAAATTAAATTTTTAATGAATTAATTTGACAGTCACAGGGAAAAGCTTTCCAATCTTTCAACCCAACACACATACAAAATTTCGTTCGAACAAGAATTCGAATCCGTATTTTTGATAGGTTGTAGGTTGTTGTATATGCTTTATGTGCAAAATCCTACCTCACTATTCATAGATTTGTGAAAAAACCTATTGTATCACATCTCTATATTGTAACACGTGCAGTCAAATTAACTTTAATAGATTTTTTCTATATCAAGTAAGAGACAAAGATGTTTATACAAATTATGCTGAACGCCATGTTACACTCAATTAACCAACTTTGCAGACATTGTTCTTTAATTCATAGATACATGTATGCTTTGTTTCTATTACTAACTATAATAATCTAAACATACATTTTAATGGTTAAAAAAGAACACATCTTTTGTCTACATAGATATGTTTTTCGTTTTTCAAATTATTAATGAATTTTTAAAAATAATAACTGGTGAGTTGAGTTTAACAATATAAAATGTGTTCAAAATTTAATCATATATCAAAACTCTCACTAGGCATTTATACCTATTCCCTATACGTACGTGTTAAGCTTTAATACAATATTTAATTATAAACAATGCATTACCAAAAATGTGTGCATGCTTGATTTTGTTTACTTAGTCTTTCTAATTTCTACAACAATTTTCAATTTGAAACGGGGCACGAACATCAAACAAATGAAAAAAAAAGTAACATTTTTTTACTGTCTTGAATAGAGGCAATACGAATAAACAAAGGAAAATGGATTCAGTAAGAATTGGCACAAGACACAGACACATGTACTGCATGATTTCTTTCTTTGTACTAGAAACGGTGCAAACGGAAGTGGTGAGATAGAAACAAAAAAGTCATCGTCTATCTATGTGCTTCAACCTGTTAATGTGAACTTAAATAACGCGTCTTTTTCAACCAACTCTTAGTTCAAACATGCCATTGGGCTTTGCCCCCTTTTTTCAGTTAAGTGTAAATACTGCTTTTGTTTTTATATGAAAGACCATTCCAACCTGTGGAAAGTCTTGCTGGAATAACAATTAGGCGAAACCATTTAATGTCAATGTCACTTGATCCACGAGTCATAAAAATGACAAAGTCAAACAACATGCAACTGTTTCTGAGTTTTGATGACATTACTGTAAAAGAAATTTGGAGTGTGATTCACTGTGGGGTGGACTAAGAATAGGCTATATATTTTTAAGTTTCAACAATCATTTAATTGAAATATATTTATTCTATTAATAGCAAAAATAATTTCTCGTTTCTTTTGTACTTTAGAAGTACTTTCGAGATACACGTACAATATATTTAACTACATATAAATCTCATAAAATATTGAAATGTATGTACTATGTCACACAAAGGATGTTTTTATACATTCTTATAATACATACGTGTTTGATCAATTGCTAGAAACTTTAATTATACTATTATAGTTCTTATTAACTAATGAATTTCCGAAAGGATGTGAATCATTTGCACAGCTGTTCGATTCCAGCTCTGAGCAACAGAAAAAATGTTCACGGCCCCACCTCTTTCGAGTCACTGACAATGCTCAAAGAGTATTTCCTGTCTAGAAAAAGCTTCTCAAATTTGGTCGTTCGGATTCGGCGTAAAACTGTAGGTCCCTTCCACTCGTGAGAGAACTATAGCACGCACAACACGAGTGGTTGCTGAGAAGCTAGGCCCTGGCCCTCTATGGGCTGTAGCGCCACCCATATTATTATTATATATTAAGTAAGCCTTTACTCAGAATCAATATGGATACGTCTTGATCAATATTCAATATCCATGTAGTTTATGTTACTTTTTCCTTAATATAAATGTTACATAAATAACGTATTATAGTCTTATACTTATGCTTACATTAAGAAAAGGATTTCCGTTTAGGAAATTAAACATAGTAAATATTTTTACTTTATTATTTATTTTTAATTTGTAATTAATTCGGGACAATAAATTATTGTCGCTTATGTATTGCGCAGAAATTTAGTAACAATTTCTCCTTCATTTTAGTCGCCAATGAATAATGAGTTTCACACACCACTATAGGCATCCATCTTCAAATTCATCAAGTACACCAATACCCCGGTTTGCGTCGTGTTTTAAAAATGCTCTGTAACTTTAAAGTTTATCTTTCGTATTTCAACGATGGCTTCGATTTGTGTCGATAACAAGAAAATGTTTGTCCCATCGCAATTTTTTACCGTAAATAACATATAACGCATAAGTACGTGTCTGATTGTAGGATTGCCAATTTCTGGGGAATTCCCTAAACTGCAGAAAACCTCAACTTGATTGTGAAGGATGTCTGCTCCTCAGTTTCACTGATATGTTTTCTCAGGTCAGATTGCTCGTCAAGTAAAAAGAAATAGTTTTCAATAATGAGTTCAAAAAGAAACAAAATAAGTTTAGAATGAAAGTTGGAGATTTTGAAGCGGGTGAAAAGGCTGTTTATTATATATATATATTGGAAGATACCTTGGAATATCCCCTTTTACAGTAAAATATATTTGTTCCAGAGACGCTGATAAAATTGAAAAATCTGCTGAAACCGCCACTTCATTACAACATACACAATTTATAAAAATGAGATGTCCTTTTATGGAAAAAATGGAATCACTGCTATGCATTTGGATTGAGATTCAAAATCAGTGAAGAATGCCACTGGGTCAATTGATAATTCAGAAGCTCTAACTTTATTTGACGAACTTAAGGAAACTTATCTATTATCAACTGCCAAAAGTAGAGAAGTATTTGAAACAAGCAGAGGTTGGTTTCAGCGTTTTAAAACTCGTGCAAATTTGCATAACATTGCATTAAAAGGAGAATCTGCTAGTGCAGATACCTCAGATGCAGGCAAGTTCAAACATGAACTGACAGCAATCATTAAAGGGGGTGGATATTCTGCAAAATGCTGATGAAACGGGACTTTTTTGGAAACGTTATGCCTCTGGTTATGAAATAAGTAAAGATAGACTTACACTTCTTTTGGGAGGAAATGCAGCGGGAGATTTTAAATTTAAGCAATTTTTAATTTACCACTCTGAAAATCCAAGAGCTTTCAAAAATGTTTAAAAGAGCGACCTTCCTGTTCATTGGCGTGCAAATAAAAAAGCATGGATGACTGCATTCTTATTTCAAGATTGGATAGAAAATTGTACTGATCCTGAATTGAGAGCTTATTGTTCTTCACAAAATATTGACTTTAAAGTGCTATTATTAATAGACAATGCACCAGGTCACCCTACTTTTCCCAATAATTATTTTGAAAATATAAATAATAAAAATAATATAAATATATAACAAATACCATATCAGTTATACACCCCATGGATCAAGGTGTTATATCCAACTTAAAGTCCTATTATTTGTCGCGAACATTTAATCAACTTTTAAAAGCAACTGGCCACCATGAAAGAATTTTGGAAAAACTTTAATATCATGATGGCTATTTAAAATATATAAAATAATAATCTTGAAAAAAAGTAAAAGAATCGTGCATGAACGGAATTATGGCATGAATGCATTATAAAGGACATGGAAGATATTAATGATGTTCCGCGTATTTGTAAAGAACTTACAGAATCGGCTAGAAACGCGAATTTTGAGGGAAGGGATGAAGGAGATATTAATGAGCTTCTGTTATACGACGAAGAGCTAAATAACGAAGGTTTGATTGCAACAGGGATAAACTATGTGGTGAACGATGAAACACTTACACTTAATGCCGGAGCAGAACATAAAAGTCTTACCACAGCTAAAATTTCTGTAGCGATGCAGTTAATATCGCAAGCAATGGACTTTTTGAAAAGAATGGATGAAGGTCGCTGTTCAATTTATCTAGAGATGTGTCCGAGGCTATTGATTGTTATAAGAAAATTTATTTGGAAAAAAACATCTCACAATCCAAAAAACGTTAGATGATTTCATACAAAAAAACTCTAAGATTGCCAAGTCAGACAGTGGAAATAGATTCAGATGAATCAAGCTCAGAATAGAAAATGAAACAAATCGCATCAGCCTTTATCTTTATACGATGAATTCTTACTTTTAATTGTTATCTTATTATTTTTGTTGTGATTTTGAAAAATATTTAAATTTGTTTCTTGAAAAAACATTTTTTTTTTAGCTTTGATAGTGGCCCATGGAACCAATGAAATAAAATTAATTTGTATGTAAATATGTTCATACAAATGTATGTAGGTATACAAAATCGTGTTTTGGTTTGCTTCGCAACTTTCCGGTCCCAATTAGCGACGCAAACCGGGGTATTGGTGTAATTTCAATTTAACTCCAGCTGGCCTTCTTAGCTTAGCCCGCAATTACTCTACACGTTTGAAGTGTGTTGTATAGGAGGAAATACTTTTGATGGCAGCTTGGTTATAAATGCATACAGCCACATTTCGTCTTGGTAAGGATATGTGGATGCATTTTGGCCTAACGACATGCTTCCCGGGTAGCGAAAAGCTCTTGATAAACACTGGAACTTTCTAGCAGTCTGGGGTCTTTGGAGATGTTGAGATATTCTGAGAACACGCCTCCACAGACTCCGGTGCCAATTTTGGAGCAGTCGGTGTGGATTATGATTATGCATTATACCATTATACAGTCCAAGGTTCTTTTGATTATATAGGATATACATATGTTAATTTAATGGTTCTTCTTTGTTTATAAACTCAAATTCTGTAATCATTAACATAGGCACGTATGTGAACCGATTTGTTGATTCTGTATATTGTAGTTACATCATGTAATTCTACAATTATCGTAAAAATATAAATAACCTGAAACTATGCATACTCTGAACCTACTCTGCCAATTCCACTTCCTTAGGTGTTTATTAAAATTGAGAATCGCCTTTGCATTCAAAACTGGAAGCTTGTTTACATATCCATTCAATGCAGATAATTTTTATTTGCGTCTCATGTATAAGATTATGGTTATATTTTGAATATACATGTTGCAATAAACTCATGAGAATATAGACTTCAATTTATGAAGACACAATATTGTTGAATATACATTTTGTTTAGAAATACACAATTGATTAACGAGTACGAAACAAATTTTGCGGGTATATTGAACTTCTACTGATTACTTAGTCATCAATCATCTAAAAAAAGTATTTTACTAAAACCATTTGTTTTATAAATTGAGTAGCCGAAAATTGTCGCCACCATTATCCCATGATGGAGGTTTTGGTTATACAGGCGATCCAGACAATGCGTTCCTCTTTTCAAGATTGAGGCCACAGATATTGTTCAAAGCATATTATCAATGAAATCATATGCAGATGGAATTGATGACATGTAACCAGCGTTCCTTAAAGTCTTGCCCCATCTCACACACATTCTTAGGACAGGTATTTTTTAAATCTGTGTTTTTGAAAGACAAACTTTAAAATTTCCTACAAACTCTTAGAAAAGTGCCCCCAGTGTTCATGTTTTCTTCTTTTAATTTTATATATTGTATAAAATAAATTTAATTAACTGTGTATACGTCCAATTGTACCCGTTGAGGTTAATTTACGACTGCGTCAAGTGTCTACCGAGGAAATATATACCGCGTCCAATAGCCCACCTTTTGTCGCGTCCAAAGACTTGTTCTAAATCCGTGTAAGTCAAAACCTATTATCATTTCAAAAGACCAATACCAAGACCAAACATATTTCGCTAATGTTATGCTTAATGATGCCACTATAGAATATGTTGACAGTGCTAACACTAATCGTAATCTGAGATAGAATACTAATAATACAATTACCATAGTTAGTAAAACGTATGGTACGGTACCTTATGGGATTCGCTATATATTCATATATATGTATATATATACTCCACCACATATTCAACTGCTTCTTGCCAAAACTCTATTAATACCCATATTGACCTAGGGATGTGAAATCTATTGTAACTTTGCAAAATTAGTCTACCGCAATATTAAAAATCTTAGGCATTATGGAAGCTTAAAAAAACATTTTGCCACTTATTTATCTGCTCATTTTTGTTTCACCTTTTTTTTCGTATATTTCCTGAGAAAGCTTTTGAAGTCCCCATATTTCAGCATTCCCCTCTTACTGGTAGCACAGCCAAGAAATATATAGATGTTTCATTCGTATGTACATCGTAGTCAAAGCAAAAAGAAAAACAAAAGAATAGGATAAAAACTATAGCCGCAGTAGGTTTTAACCCACAATGTGGAAAAATTTACTTCAGCAACAAAGTATCCTTATAAACTTTGCTTGCAAATGGTGTTGACATGGGTTAATATTGTGATTGTTCAAGTGATCAAACTAACATGTGGCTAAACTTACTTTTGACGCTCAGGTTTTCGGGATG
Source organism: Eristalis arbustorum (assembly GCA_916610145.1). Classification (NCBI taxonomy): domain Eukaryota; kingdom Metazoa; phylum Arthropoda; class Insecta; order Diptera; family Syrphidae; genus Eristalis; species Eristalis arbustorum. The sequence goes on along the minus strand of OU744320.1, from coordinate 56,126,440 downwards.
GGATTCAAAAATCAGTAAATTCGAGGCAGTTCAATAGAGCTGATGCAGTTATTTTGTTCAAGTTTGTACTAAGATCAAATAACAAAAATGTTGGTAACATGTTACGGAATTTTGCAATGTATAGTAAACCGTGAAACCGTGTGGTCAAAAGTTTTTTTTATTACTTTAAAACAAATAAAATGTTTCTCGACTTACGGAAAGTCCGCACATAACGAAGAGACAATAATTTATTTGTTTGATCCAAGTTTCGTCTTTTGTTTGCTATCCTATCTGCTGACCCGACGAGTAAATCATAAAGTGGAACATTGACAGTCATTGTATCTGTCCATATGTAACTGTCCATATGTAACTAACACATACTGTATCGCTCCGTACAGAGTCCAAAAAGTTCAAGCGGATCTCTATGTCCCCAATCATATCAACAGAATTCACATAGATACCCGACATAAAATCCATGCGGCCAAAAGTTGAGTCAAGAACTCCTTACACACTCCGAACTTACACACTCTAAAATTATGAAGGTCGATCCCACGAGAACCATGCGGCACACTTAACGGACACTTTTTATGCAACGTTATATACTCGCACTCGTGTTGAAATCTGACACCAAGCAGATATAAAACAAACATAATCACCTAAACCAAAACGGACTATCAGGACGTTCCATATAGAGAGATTATGAAATGTCTTAATGTTGCTCTAAAATCTAGGCCAAGAAATGGACAGAGTATGTGTATAGTGATAGCAATGCTAAGTGACTGTTATTGTCACTTCCTCTTTTATTGAATATTATTATTGAAGGCACCTTCAAACTAAGCATATTTTGTAATATTTCATAATAAGCTTTACGCTTCCTTTTTTATTTGTCTCATTAATTTATGTTTTTTCTTAATTTTTTTCTTTGGGAAGATTTATTATTTCAACCATTTGTGCGTGCTATTATTCTTTCACGAGTGGAAGGGACGCAACAATTTTATGCCCAATCCAAACTGCCAAGTTTGAGAAGCTTTTTCTAGACAGGAATGTTTTTGAGCATTGTAAGTGACTCGAAAGATGTGTGAAAAGTAATTTGTTCGTACCAAGGATCGAACCTAGACACGTAGGTCCAAGTACGTTGTGTTAAGCATGTCAAGCAAAAATACATAGCATTCTCTTATGGCCTCTTTTTCGAGGAATTTGAGGCCTTTTTAGTAAATTGCGCTCTTAATACTCTGTAAATTACAGGAGTGGCCCAGATACAAGTTTAATTCTAAAAATGCAATAAAGTGCATAAAATTTTGGCAGTAGTACATTCTGTTACCCCAATTTTTCAAGAGTTCGTTAATGTTTGCGAACTGTAGCTATAGAATTTCTTGAACGGTAGAATTGCAATCGCCAAGACAATTTGGGAATTTGGTGATTCATTCCATCCAAAACATTTCGAAAAACACACTGTTAACTACACAGAACTTTGGAAATTGGAAATGAATTGCAATATTTCCCACCGTTTTTCAAGCATAAAGCTACACATTTCGTACCTTTGAGTTATAATACTAACTTTATGTCAAGGAAATAGCTGCCAGTGTCTATAATAAAAAAAAAATACTGGATAGACCAAGTTAATTAAAGTTTGCCTTTTTTACATATGCAAAAATGGTGACCATACATATATAGCATTGTAGAAAAGTTCCTATTATAGAGGTTAAAAAACGTTGCTTATTTATTTGTCAAATAACATGATATCATTTTAAAACAGAATAAAAACATATATGTAAATACATTATGTATGTAGATGTGTGTTTATAGTTTTTTTTTTCAATTCTTTTTTCCTACGTATGGGTGAGAAAAAGCTCTTGAAGTCACGGTATTTACAGCCATGGGTATATAAATAGCATAACTTGACACGTATTAGTAATATCCATATATTTTCAATTAAACTTGAAGCTTTTTTCATTTAAAAACGTAACCAAAACATAAATAAAATTCTGAAAACTGAGTACATGGTTCATTATCTCGATCGATTTGGAAATTATTTTCTCAATTATTTGTACTATAGTCAGAATACGAGCTTTAGTACTCTCAACACGTTTCTGACATCTACGCTGGAATACCTTTTCATCACTTCCATAGCTCAGCATGTCCATAAATGTTCTATAAAGTTAAGATTTCAGACTTTAAGCTTGTCGGTCAAGAACCCCGATTCGACACATTCCCTCATGAACCAATCTTTCATCAGATTAGCTGTTCTGTCATTGTCATGCATCACTGTCATCCAATTTGCTGGCATTGACTCCAATGTGTAGGGCTCCATTACAGTCTTCAGTGTTATCTTAATACTCGAATTTGACGGCTTAGTCATTTAACCTTATAATAGATCTAGAACTCCGTATTAGAAAAATGCACCCCAGACCTAGCGTCCCACACCAGGCTTACTCGTTTTTTGTGTGTACCTCGATATTGGTCTTCAGATATTGGTCAAATATTTAATTTAAGAAAGCGTATACATGTTTCACATCTCGCGAGATGATTTTGAATAGATCCTCTTTGCTCTTCTATATAATGGTTCCATTCATCAAAGAAGTTGCTTTTCTTGGGCTTGGCCGTGAAGCTTCTCTTACCACATCAATATTTCGATTATTTTATCTGTTTTTTGTGTCAATCTTGTGTTTTCGGCAATGAAAAACATTTGGATTATAAACTATGTAAGAATATACTAAAAATAAATTGATAAAAATACATAATTTATTTTAAGAAGTATTCCAAATACGACGATCTGTACTATTTTTGTACACAACACCAAAGATTATGAATGAATGAGTGAAGCAACAAATCTGACATGGGACCTCATTATTAACGGTACAATTTTGAAGGAATCAGTAGCACATTTGCCTCACGTCGTTTGAAAGAAAATAACTACAGTGCAGTACATTTAAAATATAAAATTTACATTTTGCTTACAGCTTGTGCTTTATGGATATGTGGCCAAGGTATGATGGTATGTGGAAGGTATGATGATGGCCATATACAGCCATCATAAATATATAACAGCGGCATATTTGTTTACATATATAACGAAGAGACGTATTCGTTTCAATGCCATAATGCTTACAATTTTTTACACAATAAAGTAATTCATGCAATTGAGTTATTGCAACAACAACATTTGAACTTGGTGAGAATTAGGTCAATTACTGATCTCGATTCTAGTTATTGCCTTAATGATTAGCATGTGCCTTATGCCGTATTCATGTATGTACATACGAATGTATATTAATTCAAACTACCACATATTGTGTTATATGTACAAATATAGTCATGCAATTAGCTAGGAGCAAAAGTCCCCTAATATGAGGTCAACTGCTATGAATGTTTAGTCACCACATGACATACTCTGTTATTGCGTGTCTTTTAAGGCACTTAATTGCATTTTTTGTGTTCTACATTTAATTAACAATTAGATAGGAATGTTATGTTCGCACTGTTTATATGTTTATATTGCTAAAAAAATGTAACTGCCAGAAATATTAATGAAAATATGGATGAATGGATTCCTTCTTAATAACACATGCACAACTAGAAAAAGTGAGTGCATAATTTTTTGATTTCAAGCCTTTTATTAACCAGCTATCACTTGGCTTGGCTTGTCTTGTGTAGTATTTGTTTACATAAACATGCATGAGACAGAAATTAGACTTGTTTCAAATGCTTCCTGGAAACTCTCCCCCGACATCGAATCATCTTCAGCATGAAATTGTTCGCTCTTATCAAGTTTGCTCTGTTTTATAAGAGTTCATTTTAATAGATTTTTATTGGGCCTTGTGTTAAGGTGAATTCAGTCTCTTAGACAAGACCTTTCAAACGTAGTCCTATTTGATTATATTTATTAATTTACAAGCTGGTAGCAATATTATTAAAATATATGATCAGTCTAACAAGCGGGCAGCAAGTGCCTTAAGCAGTCCTTTTCACCAGTGATTGCGCTGATTAGCATATAGGTTATATTCAGAGGTGTCTTACATTTGCGCAGTGAAGCGCCATCCTTGCTCTTTGCTGAACTGAACTTTCCGTTGACGTTCCAGATGGCATTGTTTATTATTAACATTTTCAATATGGGAGGTTTTCTAAGTAATATTAGTTATTAGTTGATAATAATAATTCAAAAATGACCATTCATTTTTGTTCAACATTTTGAAGCAAGATGAAGGCGAATGCGCACAATGATAATGAAAATTAAAAGCGCAATTAAAAAATATTCTAATAACGCTAGCATTTTAGTATGTTCTTTAATCATATCCAACAATTTCTCGGATAACTCAATTGCAATTTCTGCATTTCCTATCGACCACTAAAGCAACGCAACCATATAACGATGCTCAAATTTATGTTTGACGTTTGCAATCATGCAGACATTTGCGTTTATGAACGTGATGCAATGCAATGCCATAGTTTTAATTCACCCATAAATGTTTTTACCACATTACTAACAAGTTTACAATAGTTTTTCCACATAATTCTATAGCTCTAATGCACAGTGAAGGATTAAACTTAAGTTTAGCTGAACCTTCAACCGAGTTCTAGTTTTTGGTTCAATTCGCTTAGTTTCACAGTCAAATCTGATCCTCCGAACCTCAGTTCAGTTTGTGTAAAGCGATTGACAAAAATTTCAGCACTTACAATCGGTTCGTGCATTTACTACTACACTTGCTCAATATTTGAGTAAATACACACACCTTCGATATATTTAATATGCGTTTTGCTTTTAAAATGCGTTTGATTCATTCCTTTTGAACTTTTGTAGCGGGTCTTATAAACAAGGAAAGGAATTGTAGGGATTTATTGCAAATGATTTCAATGCAAAGAATGGATATCATTCCTGAACAACATATGTAATAACAAAAAAAATATACGAATATACGAAAAGAGACAATGAGAGCGAAACAAGGTGGCTGATGTGCAGAACTGAGGCAGTTCAAGGTTTAATCGAAACCGAATAATCGCTACACTGAAGCGTAAGTTTAAACGAGCATCATAGCAAATGTACAAATTGTGTTGAACGTCGTAGTACAACATAATGAAAAATAAACACAACTTTTCAGCAAAATGGCGAAAAATATAACGGAATTGGAAAATAAAGGTAATACTTGTTTTTTTTACAACATGGAACAATTTTAAGGAATTTGTAAGGATTGTCCTCTCAATCAGGGATAAGAATTGCGAGCCCAGAAAGTGAAACAATTCCCAAAAAAAAAAGCGAAATATATTTACAACGCATGAAGCAGACAATAGTTGTTTTTTTTATTATGCCCATAATCCCGGATACTTTCAGCGGCAATTTAATGGTCGCCTCGAAGTATGCAACATGGTTCATGACAACTACAGAGTGCACAATCTGCGTTCGAGATATCCAGGAATTTCTAGTCTGGTATCGAAAACTGGAATGTTTGCTCTATATAGTATTGTATAACCGAAATATAGCGAATAATATGTAGCGAATAATATGTACATATGTGAAATAATGACTCAGGGAAATGGAAAATTCCCTATTCATATTGTTCACCGCTATTCTCAAGTCTCAAGTATCTGATTAGAGAGAACTACGTGTCTCAACCAAAACGAGATTCGGAACCAGCAGCTGACAACAATGTGAGTACATTAATTGCACACAGCAGGCACAAAATATGAGAGAGTTGTTGACAAAATATGGCTCGATATTTGCGTCAAATTCGGGAAATGAGGGCAGAACAAGCATAGTCAAGCGGCGAATCGGCATTGGCGATGTGATGCCGATCCGACAAGCACCAAGCAGAGTCCCAGTTGCCAAGAGAGACGAGCTTACTGAACTAGTGGAGGAGATGCAACAGAACATCGTTATTGAGCCGTCGACAAGTCCATGGCAGCCCGCGATTATGTGTGGACTACAGGCAGCTGAACGATTTAACAAAGAAAGACATTTACACCCTGCCAAGAATACACACCTTGGCCACGTTGTCAGAAGCAAAGTGATTCTCTAAATTGGATCCCCAAAGTGACTATTTGCAAGTGGAAATTGACAAAAACCATCTGGAATAGACAGCTTTGAGTCAGTGTGGCGGTTTTTTCCAACGCTTTGGGGGAGCTGAACTAAAGCTGAGTGCGAAGAAGCTTTTAAAGAAGGAAGTGAAGTACCTTGGCCACCGCGTCACCAGAGAAGACAGTCACACCAAAGAGGAAAAGATAGTGGCTGTTAAAGATTGGCCGACACCTACAAATCTGCACGAGTTACGGAGATTCTTATAACTGTGCACTTATTACCGGCGTTTCGTACCAGGTTTCCAGCTAATCGGGCGCACAGCTTGCAGCTTGCTTGCCAGAGTTGATGGGAAAATCAAGCAGTTGTTGTGAGACAGCGTTCCAAAAGTTGAAGAAGCTGCTTAGTTCAGCACCAACCCTAGCGTATACAGTATTTGGCAACACATTTATACTGGACACGGATGCAAGCGCTCACGGTATAGGCGGTATCCTCAGCCAAGTAATTGATGGCGAGGAAAACGTAAATGCCTATTACAGTTAAGCTTCCGGTTGTGGTGCAAAGTGTGGCGAAGTCTACAAACACAGAATGGTTGCTTTCATCTCATCGCGATTGGGAAAGGACGGCCAAACAAAACGAAACTTTGAGTTTCCGAGCAGGAGAATACACGAAATGTTGGAGGAATATCACAACTGCTCAAGTGGAGGACATCGGGGCATCACAAAGACGATTGAGAAAATTAAAAATATTTTTTACTGGTTTGGATTCCAACAGTCAGTTACAGAATGGATGTATGCATGAAGGCGAAGGGGCCACAGTCAGCAAGTCCCCGGATATTTATCCAATACCGAATCAGGAATTTAAGACTTGTGCGGATGTACTCGGTGGATATTATCGGTGTTCCCTTGGAACTCCACTCGGACCAGGGAAGAAATTTTGAGTCCGCGGTCTTCAAAGAGACCTGAGGCTTCCAACAGACCAGAGGTTTGGTATATCGCCAACGGAAGAAGAGTTGTCTCTCCCCAAAGGATGTATGGACAACATTAATCGAGAAATAGGGAGGCGTACACAGCTCAAAAGCGTAAAAATGGCCATAGTCCGTCGCTATAATAAAGCTACACAAAAAAACCACCACTTCATTATATGGATTAAAAGGATTCATGTACATAGTGTCGGAGGGTAAGTTCTTGTGGTGATTTTTGTATTGTTTTGACACCGTCAGGTGCCATCGTGAAATTATAAAAAATTTACTTCGAATGTACATAAATTATTGCCGTAGGATAATTTCACAGTCAAATGGCGACTCAGTTTTCCAGAAAGAATGCTGGCCGGTATAAATATCGGAGCGGTTTTGGCAAAGTGAAGTATAAGTTTACTACATCAGTGCAAAGTATAAGTGAGCTTAGCTTCATTCAGTCAGTCAGTTCAGTTTAATTGGACAAATTAATTGTGACTACATAGACACAGTTTTTGTAAAAGGTAACAATATATCAAATTAATTATCCTATTTTAACTGCTATCTATTATTTTTTTAACTGTTTTATTAACTGCTAGTTTTGTTCTGTTAAATTGATAGAATTTTTTTCTTTACTCAATATGTTTAACAAAATAGAAATCGAACACATACAATTGTTTACCATTCGTATAATTTTTTTGTTGCGTGTAAGCTGGTCGTTTATTTGCATTTTTAAAAAAGTTTTTCTGAAAAAAAAAACGATCACAAGTAAAGTCTTGACTATCGCTTAATACAAACCTCGGGCATTCGAATATTATTTGAAATACATTTTAATTTCCTATTTTATTTCACTCTTTTGAATTACCATCATATTTCGAATTACAATTACAATACACATTACAATACAGTTCTCTTAACAAATATGCAAGCATGCGTTTTTTTTCAACCTAAAATGAATAACGGTTGAAAGCTTCAACTAATGGCACTCATAAAATTACAAATATTGGCAGTGCCAATAATAGTCGCTCAATAGGATGTAAATACTGGTACTTCCCTCCAATAATGGAATCCCAATACTTTCTTGAAGCCAGTTATTGGCACCGCTCTTATTAATAAAAGTTTTTTTTAATCTAAATGAAATCGACTTGTTTATTGTTTTATTATAGAAAATGAAAATATGTTGATTCAAAAATATTAAGAGAAGTAGGCTATGAAACTAACAAAATTATATGTCCTTAACGAAAACAATAGAAAATTTCGAAGATTTCTTTTCTTGGGCAAGTATTTTCACTTTCAATTATGTATAAAACATAATTCAAGCATAAAAACTAATGCTATAAATTGTGAGAAAATTGTCCAGCTTCAAAACAAACAAATAAGTTTGCTATTCGGACCATGTGTTACTGAGAAAATCTTTGTTGAATGATAGGGTGCCAATAGTCGTTACGCTAGGTTAAACAAATGGAGAAAACCAAAAGAAATCTGATGCGACAATTCATGGGGAAGTACCTTGTTTGTTTAGTTTCTCAATTACTAAGTTAATGCAAGCCGAATTTATTTATAGCATTCAAGGACCGTCCTCTTTACTTTTATTTTTCGCAAAATAACTCCAAATATCTATACAAATTGTGGTAGAATTTCGTCAACAAAATGACTCATCGAACCAAATATCGCAAATAGGTATTTATAAACCGATGTGTGGAATTAGCATATGAAGACATATTGTCAATTTAATCATTTATGTGCATACATACATATGTATGTATTCATACGCTTAACATGTGCGACAAAGATGCTATATCTTTTCATTCGACTTTCAATGTCAATGGTTTTCCTTTCGGATGTTGAAGCGCATTTAAATTTGTGAAATATATGTATGTACATTTTACGGAACATGTGATAGAGGTAGCAATACATACCAATATATTTTTCAAACATGACGTAAAAACGAAGAATAACTTGTAATATTATAAAATAGTAAAAGAATAATTCTAAAATTGTACATTAATTGCCTGAAGTTGTATATATGTATAATAGCTAGCTACATTCCGCTATGCTTTTTCTTCATTAATATTTGCTTCTGAATTCCTCCCTTATTTACCACCTATGCTATCGGCGCCTCCGTGTCACAAATAAAGACAGATCAAAAAAATGTAGGTCATTGGGATGACTGCGAAATTGCCAGCACACTTAGGCATGATACAGAGAATACAAGCTAATATGATTCTTTGCTATCAAAGCTGCGTGACGTCACTAGTTTACCATTTCCTGTGAGGGAGGACTTTCTCTCATACAGTGTAGACAAATTCTGAATAACTATCGTATAATAATAGTAAAATTAATTTTATGCTCTTCTTTGGGGTATATATTGACACTTACGCCTACAACTTCATAATATAGATACTTTACTATTCATTGAATTAACACACTGTACAATTTACTAATTTTAATCTGCGATAAACAACTGACGCAATATTTAAAAAAAATAGACGCGGGAACATATTGAATTATATTCTGTGTATCATGCACTTGGAGCGATGTATAATTACATATATTCCAAAGAAGAATCAACAATAAGCTTATTTTTCAATGTTCTTGTACTTATTCTATTTACATAATAATTTTAAGTTGCAGAAACAATTCCAAACAATCAGGTCAGTCAGAAAATAAAATTTAAACGTCAGCGTTAAAGAGAATGGCATAACAGCAAAGTGTAAAAGAGTTATAAAATATTCATGGATGTTCATATGTACATATAACATAAAATGATATAAGTGAATGTTTATACGCATACTTTTTTATATTTTGCATACATACAAATAAGCAAAAGCAGCAGCTGCTTTTCTTCGCATTTTCCTCTAATATGATTACCCTATAACGAAGGGCTTATAATGTAACTACCCACTCAATGTAACCACGGATGAAAGTATGTTACCTTTATTCACCATCGTTAATTTTTAATTGCTTAAATATATTGAATTATCGTGTCTCTCTTAACTACGGCTTGTGAAATATGAGCGATATAAGCCTTTGTTGTTTCCTTAATACAAATCACAACGAAATATAATCATAATTGTACCTATTTATCTGTTATATTTTTTCATATATATGTATTCACTGTTATATGTTCAATGTTAAAGCGAAAACTAAATTATCACCCTGTACAACGATCTAAGCTCATTTAAAATCAAACGATGTTACACTTACATTCACTCGCATTCCTTTTGTTGTTCATACTCTTTCTCTCTTCAATGTATTTGAATTAAGACTCACTCAATTATATACCCCTGTTTGAGTGTTTTTTGTACGTGGTTCTCTAAGTTTTTGAGTTTTCCATGGCAATTGTTCAAGGCTTAAAGAGGAATTGGAAAAAAATGCCAGAGGTATATACACATTTTTGTTCTGCTCTCATGCTCACAGTTCAGTTGAGCATTTGAGTTTTAGGTATTAGTAATAAAGTGGTGACGCGTTGTGATCGTGTATCGTGGCGCGGTTATTTTCCTTGGTTTTGTTTATAAAATTTATACACATAATCTATTAATTTCGAGTGTTGTTTGAAATAGATATTTGGTTAATATTGAAAAATTTAAAAAAGAAGCAAATAGAGCCAAAACATCGATCACATTCCTATAGGCCCAACACAAAGAAGAGTCGTTTCGATAGTCCAAAAACGTGAATGTGTGCGTGTGTGAGGACAAACCAGTCCAACAAGAATGAGACAAATGCATTAAAAGTGCATTAGCGTGGCTACGAAGAACGCTGTCTCTCATTTCATTTGTATGTCGTACCTTGTTTTGTGTGAAGTTTCAATAATTTTCCCTTTTCTCGTTTTTCAATCGGTAGTTAGTCTAAATTGTTTAATTTTTCCACAATGATTGTGCTCACGTAGAATTAATTCTAAGATCCGAAAACAACAGCAAACTCAAAGTCGGTATGTGCCATTCAAAATGATAAGTAGACTCAAAGTGCCATTGTATATTTTTTTTTGAAGAAAATGTTGCAAACTGTCGGTCAACATCAACGAAATTCACACTCAACGAATTCATCCTCATCAACTATAGCTACGCCATTAACTTATTTATCATCAGCGACGTCGACTTCATCGGTAGACTCGGGAACAAATCGCTCAGCCCGACGTCGTTCCACGTTTTATGTTCCTTTGGTAATAACTGACGACGAAGATAGCAATTTTATACCGAGTTCTATAGTGACTTCATTAACGATACATGGTGATCAAGAAGGTCGGGTAGGTTTAACTGAAAGCGAAAGTATTGCTAATACACAGCAATCAACACTATCCCCAACAAAAAATTCTAAACTAGTATCATTGTTTGGAAGTAGCAACAATAATAAAACGAATAAAATGTCCCCACCATGTGGATTTAATTGGAGTATATCTGGTATGGGAGATGTAGACCTGAATGACGACGATCACAGCGATGGTGGTGAATTCGCCAAGTCGGCAAAGAACGCTCAAGCTTCAAACAAAAAGAGAAATAGTAGTACCAGCAATCGCAGCAATAATTTAGACAGTAAAACTAATACGCCTGTTAAAAAATCGTCTAGTTCTTCTAAAAAACGGTATGGTGTTGTTCTTAATGGATTGAGCTTAGACAACGATCTGGATGAGCGTCAAAAGACACAACCACAGGTGGCTCAGGCTCAAGAACCAATATCCATGTTGAATAAAAGTCTGTCACTTAACAGACTGCTTGCCGAACTGGATGATGACATTATTATGGCTGATGAAGAAGCAACAGTTGTTCCATCGAATCACGATTATGACGATGATGATTCAGAGATAAGTAGAATGCAAACCAATACATCTACTCCAATAAAAATGATGAAGTCTCGATCGCGCACTAATATCTTATCAGTTCCAACACAACATTCACGAGGAGATATCAAAACAACGAATGCTAACAGCATGGGTAGCAGTGTTAGTAACTGTCGTGCGAAAGCTAGCACGTTACCGCAAAATTTGTCGTGCTCAGTTGCACTGGAACAGGGTTCCACTGTAAGTGGTAATCATTATTATACGAACTCGAGGCTTGGAACTAGTAACTGCAGCAAACTTGGTAGTACGACTAGTAGTATAATTTCTAACACATTTCCACCAAAAAATATCTTCCTGTTGAAGTCGACACCTAAGCTAATGCAGTCGGCTTCAGCTTCATCCGTTCCACTGTCTATAGGCGGTGGAGGTGGAGGAGAATGTGTTAATGGAGGTAAATTAACAGCGACTAAAAGTTTCTCGTCTGATACTTCCATAACATCGCCACAACAGTCATTGGGAACATCTTCAACTCCAAAAAAGTCTTTAAGCTTTATACGACGTGCGCATTCAACAAAATTATGCCGAAGTAATTCTTTGTTAAAATCTATAACCTCTTCGGGAACATCTACCATCGGTACGGGTTTTAATACGAATTGCATGAAAACTCATAGTTTGGCTTTGTACCTCGGATATGACGTGTATCCTTTAACGTTGGATTTGCTGCAACGGTTTTTTAATTCGGATGGCTGCGTTGAGTTAATAAGAGAACACTTCAAAATTATGGATATTGCGTTAGGAGGGGGAGTGTCACGTGAAAGTAAAGTGGATAATAGCACTTACACCCAAAATCACCAAGAGGCCGGTTATGAACATCAATCCCCAACGCTGGTGGGATTAGGTGATGACGATGATGCGGGTATACATTCTGGTAAGTTTAAACAAAAGTTTATATTGTATATATTGACTATAATTTCTTATTTTAAACAATTTACCTGCTAAGGGTAACAATCTTGCAACTGCTTTGATTTCTATTAGTTTCATAAATCGAATTTGTACTGTACATAAATATGTAGTATGTGTAATTTTTGAGTTAGACTCAGTTGAAAAAGTTATATATGTATTTTCAGTTTTCGTAAATCCAAGTTCGATAACTCTTTCATGCATATCTCTCAGCATTAATGTGCAAATGCAAAAAAATTAAAATAATTATGCCTACGCATAACTGTTTTAATTTCTAAAAAATTCAACAGAAATTCACGCGCGCATTTTTATTAGGATATCACCCAAATGTCTTCAAATTTATAAGGCTACAGGAAATATAAAGGGTTTATTAAATTGTATCTATTTCTTACGATACAACTGGTGCGTCAGGTACATTTTGAAATCAATTTGACGAAGCAAGGATATTTCAAAATATTGGGCATTAGAGAAACCATTGTTTCTATTACTTTTTTTTTCCAAAACTACTAGCCTTAACAAAAGTGTGACATTTTCAGATTTACAAATTGTTTGAATTTGATTTGACACTCAAATTGATTTGATTATTGTATACATATGTAGATATTTTGTTCATCACGTGGGATCTATGACAGCCATGTCAAATTAATAGAATGTATCACAGTATGTATGCTTCTATTCGTATACGGAATTAATGTTTACCTTTCAAACCAATCCCACCTGAGTAGATATAGTGATTCGATAACATTGGTGATAAGAATAATATGAAGACAAATATATTTACATGGGATATCTTCTTTGGGCGTCCACCACCCTACTCGAAGGCTGAAAGGTACAATCAGAAATTTTATTTTTTACTTACATTCACGTTTGTCCGTACTGCCGCAGATAAGAGTCCCCTTAGGCGATTGGGAAAAAACAACTTATGCGCATTTGGAAAACGAAATCAACCTTGGTGAAATAATAAAAGTTTTTGAATCGCATTTCACAACGTACATATGTTTGAATGTATAGCCACCCAAATATGTGTATATTCCTACAGCATGAAAAGATATAAATGTACTTAGATATGAAAAATAAATAAGTGTCAATTGTCGAAGTTCAAATTGTGTGCATGGCTTGGACACCTGCCTAGCTTTTATATTACATATGATTGTATGTATTTGGCTTAAGGTAGTTACTTATTTTAAAACAGAGTAATCAAACAGAATATGTAGATATTTATTTTCTTATGACGATTTGTTTATTTATAAGACTTTCATGTTCAATAATACTACACGCTTTAGATATACAGATATAATCTGATAAGTACTTTTTACTTCGTGTTAAATTGTGAATGTTTTAGTTGCGCAACTTCTCACAACAAATATTAAAACAAAAACATTCATTTTTAATAAGCAAACTTTTTTGCGTTCATAATTGTCACATCCACAATTGATGAAACAACCGGTTATTGTGTTTAGAGAGACGATAATAAGTGCGTCAGAATCGTGTCACAAAAGCTCAGACATCTAAAAACAGCGCGTTTGTAGGGGATGTTGTGGTAATAGTGGACGTGATCAAACTTTGTAATACAACGAAAAACAACCTTATTTCGTGATGCTCAGTCCTGTTTTGAGATTCGACTAAGCGTTCGAATAGATCTATTCATACGAATGAATTTATTGTATTTTGGGATTCGAATGAAAGGAAATTAATTTTCGAATGAATCTCAAAGAATCTGATTGTTGACATTGCAATTTGATTCTGTTTTTTTTAAGAGATCCATCAGCAATTATTTTTACCTCTGGTTGATCCAATTGGAATACAATTGTGACCTATAAAAAACAAGCCATCATTTAAATAAAAAAATTTAATTTATTTCAATAGTTTTTCAACACAAAAAAGTCTGAACTAACATGTTTTATGAATCCAGACGCCAGGAAAAATTGACATTTGTTGCTAATTGCGAATGATTCGAATATCAGATTCTCTTTGGAACTGCACTTTCGAACCGTTCGAATCTCAAAATGTAATCTATATGAATTCCACACACTTTCGAATGATAGTGAATCTCTAAATAGGGCTGAATAGGCATCAAGAATCAAGAAATTATTTGGGTGATTTTAAACCTTACTCATCTTTTACTTTGATATTTCTTGTTAAATAATTTATTTTTTAATGAAGACAGTATGAAGGTTTGAGGGCTGCAAAAAATTATGTCGTTAGCCGCGAACATGCCTGGGTTAACGTCTTAAGGACTGCACAGGCCAATTAAGAACCTGAGTGGTGTGTTTCGGATCATTGTCCTGTTGAAATCTTTCTATTAATGACATCTCATCTTCAGCAGGATTTACATCTATGTAGGTCAACTTACTTAAATGGTCACTGGAGTACTTTCTAAATTAATTTCGGTCACCGTTTACTAATTGGTCTCGTTTTTCTGCTTAGTACGCTAGAAGAATGAAAATTAATTCGAAATAATATTGTATTGTAAATTTACTGTTGTGTCTATACGCACATATTCTCAGTGTCTACAGGTACATATTCTTAGATAGTAAAGCATATCTACTCACTCAATACGTGCTCAAAGTTGCCGACAATATACGTAGCTCAACTGCAAATGGCGGGCTGCCAGCACACTTAGATTGGGGACCGCTAGTGCATTCACTCAATCAACTGCTCCATCCAGCCGTTTGCAGTGGATATAGATTGTCGGGAACTTTCAGGATATATTGAATGACCAATAACCTAACCTACCTGGCTCCCTTCATATGCACTGATTATTTTACGATTATGCAAATTAGTCTGTAGGACTACAGAATTTAAAAAAAATTCTAAATTCATTCAAGAGATATAAGAGAATAAACTGCGTTCTTTCTTAATAGAATATAAATAAGTGTTTATGTGTTTTGTATGTATTCACAAAAAAAGTACATAAGAACGTGCAAAACTGAATAGGAACGTAATGCAGCACGCACATGTGTGTTGTATAGTTTTATTATCTTACGGTCACCCCATTTTTTTCGAACAAAGCGTAAAAAATACACAAAGGCAAATTATATGTCAGCAAAATAAAAGCGGAAATCGGAACCAGCTGGTGTCTAGTGGATATTAAATATACATTCTTACATTCACAGACATATGTATGTGTTTATGTACATATAAAATCAAAGATCGTAATTGACCATGATACACAGAACACAAGGTAATATATTCAAATTGCGTGACGTCATTTGAATCGAGTGGGCATACGATATGTATAGTACATAGATGAAATTCGTTTAAAATTCAATTGTTGTATGCATTTCATAAATATAAAACATTTTTAAATTAGTTTAGATATATGAAATTGTTGTTATTTAGATATTTATAATTTGTATGCATCATGTGTTTGGGAATCAACCAAAATAAAATCGAAAACAAAAACTTCGCAACAGTGTGTGTCAAGCACTTAAGTTTCTCAAAAATGTTATCGATGACGAATCTTTGCTTCACACGGTAAATAAAATTAAAAAGTGTGCAGTGACAGCTCTTTGCATTGAATCAATTCCAGCAGAAAATCGGTTCAATACTTTTACGTTTTACGTTTAGTTCTTATTCACAAAGAAGGAGTTACATTCCTTAATTTCCTATTCTAATTTGTTCTTGCTAGTATTGAGACAAACAAATACATACATATCTTATGAGAACACTTGTAGTAAATCAAATATCTTCTTCTAATCAGAGTTCGTATAATCGTATCATAAGTTACCTTTCGCTATCATCTGGTGTTACTCATGGTTAAATTATTCTTTCAGTATTGTTATGAAGTGAACATCTACCGCCTTTTTCGTACACTTTGAGATAAATTGAGATTCTGTGATTCATACTACTGGCTCTGTATATTGCCTGTAATGTGTAAAATGATTCATCATGCCCGGCACATGCATATATTCAAGTTAGTCAACAAATTTATGTATGAATGTGTATTGGATAAATGTTCGAATATTTTTGGTAGCTTAAAATGTAGGTATTTACACTAATGGACAAAAGTATTAGCCATATGAGTGAACTCGGCTTAAAACGTTAACAAAATGCTTGGGAAGAATTCCTCATAGAGATGAGTTCATTCAGCAATGCAGGCATTTTTATCCTGATATTGATTTTCACATAAGACGTATTAATTGAAATAAAATCAAATACCTGCACATATGCAAATACCTACAATAACAAAGTCTTGAAATAAATTTGACAAATATTTTTACATACATTATGTAAAGGAATTTATGTTTCATACGCTGTTCTTAAATTTTCTAACTCGAAAGGAAAATGTCTAAAGTGCGGTATTATAGTTTTACCACATCGCAATAGCGGTCATTTACCTGATTCCTTTCCTAGCATTTCCACTCACTTAATCGAATATGGGCAGCGCAACGTCAGAATAATTAAGTGGCAGTTTCTATTCGTTTTCCTCTGATGGGGCGATAGTATTTACTTCTGTTCCTAAAACACAGTTAAATTCAAATTTAGTTGAATTTTATTACTAAATTCAATCATTCACCATATTGAATACAAAACATGTCTTGTCTACCATAAGATTAGAATTAAAAAATAGTATGATTGCATCTACGTTATTTTAAAACCGGATTTTGATTATATGCTTGACTTACTTTTGCATTTAAAGAACTATAGTTTACCATATTTATTTATTCGCATACATCTAATTACAATTTTTGTCTTCAGTTAAGTTGCTGATTTTGATCATAAAGTGAAAGATAGTACTAGAATGGTAATAGCACTGCAGTTGAAGTCAATTTAACGCTTCTGTCAATCGATGTTTTAAACCCTTCCCATCAATGGACTAGATCTGGTTGATGGAACTCAATGCTATAATTGAAGTTTTTTTTTGTTTTGATATTTTTGACATGTTCTTATTTATATTTTCAAGTTTTTGTTTTTGTTTTCATAACAGTGATATTACGAAGTATATTCTTAATTTGCACATTCGGGTAACTGGATACTGTGTTGAAACCAGACAGGCTCTTCGCAGACACTGCATTCAAATCTGTTTTTTCTTTGTATGTTATCGTTTATTTTGCAAATTCAACTTAATGTTATGTCTGGCTACCGCTGGACTGTGGAGGTCTGTTTTGCAAATGTGCTCCCAAGAAAGATTCGATGCCATTTCGAACGAAAAATACTCCTACTATCCCAGGATTGCTCATCCTTGCTTCGATCTAAGGGGCAACAAATTCCCCATTCAAAGAATGTAAAAATTTTCGACATGCATTGATTTTGTTCATAGCCCTCACATCATTCACTTTTCCGTAACTTATGAATGATGCTACTGCTGCGACATTCTACATGTTGTATAAGAAGCTAATAAAATATTATACCAGATGGCGCTGACTATCGAAGTCGATTGGCCAATTGGGGAATCGTCGTTGGTAGTCAGCGCCCTCTGGTATCACTTTTAATTAGCTACGTTCTACGGCAAAATTGTGACAGCTCATACGCGGGAACAAACTTGTACTGAAAATTCAAATTTGGTGGAAAATTCAATTCGTGATATTATAAATCAAATTATTCGGGTATAACTGTTGGTGGAATACCCAGAAAAACTATGCCAGTTTTGTAGTAGGTGGTTGTTAAGTTCTCAAAAGCGATATTTTACATTAAAAAATCGCTTATTGAAAAATGTGTGCTTGTTCTGCTAAATTGAAAGAATATGTACACATATGCGTATGAATGTGTATTTTGCACTGCATTTTCCTCTGGGATGCTAGTTTTAGTCATTTTGTAAAAAAAAACTCGAAATTTAACACATAGTATCGTTTATCACTAATTTGATTTTTTTGTATTATACGAAGATCGAAGTCGATTGGCCAATTGGGGAATCGACGTATGTAGTCAGCGCCCTCTGGTATCACTTTTTATTAGCTACGTTCTTCGACAAAATTGTGACAGCTCATACGCGGGCACAAAATTGTATTGAAAATTCAAATTTGGTATAAAATTATATATGTGAAATTTTCCATCAAAAGTATGCCAGTTTTGAAATAAGTGGTTGTCAAGCTCTTAGAAGCGATATTTTACTTGGAATCGCTCAGTGAAGAATGTGTTTGTGTTCTGCTTAATTGGTATAATATCCCTCTTCTGATCTAGTTTTAAAAAATTTGATTGAAAAAAACTCAAAATTTAACATCGGAAGATCTTTGAGGGATAGGAATTTATATTGAGATCTCGAAATATGGTAAGGAATTGAAAGAGTGAAAATAAATAAATGCAAAATTAATACTTTTTAATCAAAATAATTTTTGAATATTGAGAATAAGTGCCCAAGTTTTGTAGTTTTTGCAGAACACTATTTTAAAAAGTGTAAACAGACCACCATTTTACATGCAATTGTTGTTGTTCAACAAGCAAATGGAATAAATAAAAACTATCACACTTTTTATCGGTATTCGACCATTAAGTATAACCGCAATTAATAATCTGATATATAATTTCACAGATTTTATTTTGCACTAAATTTTAGCTGTCAATATTTTGGAAGCTTGTATTTAGAAACGCTATTTTGGAGCTCTCGACCAAACAATCACAAATGGAAACCAACTGGCCAACAAATTGATTGTTATCAAGAATAAGCAACTTCAAGATAAATTACAGCTTGCTCAAACAGTTTAATGTTAACCTGACCCAGAAATTGTTTGTCACTTTCTAGAGTGTTTACGTATGATTTGTTTAAGCTTTAGAGATGTAAAGCAAAATAAAATAGAATCTGCTCACGTTATCCAGTGTTCACACTAACCGATGTTCACGTTATCGAGAGCCCACTGTACTTAACGTGCCGGGAACGCTTAGAGGGTCCTAGCCTCAGATCGTTGATGTCATAGCACGCTGTCTGCAGTCATCAAGACCAAATTGTCTTGCGTCTGCAATGACTTGGTCTTCATACCGGAGATTCAGTCTTCTTCTCCTTCTCGAACCAGAAGACGGACCCACATATCGGGCATGGAATTTTTCTTTCGAAGGCATCAAGAATCAGCTTTACAGTTTGGATAAGCGTCCAGCCGTCAGTTTCATAAAGTAGTACTGGCAGAATGGGAGTATAGTTTTGGTCCTTCGGAGGACAGGACTGAACAGGAGTTTCGAGCCATGTGCAATATTGGATATTGCAACAAATTCCGTTACTACATTAAAAATATAGTTAACGATTGTGATGTTTTAGCATATACTATTATGCGAGACGATGTCGTAGAGGCCAGGCTCTTTGCTTTTTTTTTTATAAAAGGCCCGTATTTCTCGTTTGTCCCTAATCTTTTGCGAAATCCAAAGGAAGAGTTTCCAGTACTCCTCTTGCCTTGTCGTTGCAGCGCTTTTTGGTAGCCTCGTCGTAGCTCACTAGCTTTCATATAATACACGGATTTCTTTTTGGGGGGTGGTATGTAGCCTAAAGTAGTTGCTGCTGCTACTTTGATGGTTGATACCACATATTGTTGGCGTTCGTTGAGTGCCTGTCCTTGGTTGTTGGAGTCCCAGGTTCGATTCCCCTTGAAAGCAAGGGTTAATACGTTTTATCTGGTCCAGTCACCATTTGCCGTTGGGTTCAAATTAACGACACTGGGTATCACAATGGGCCAACAGTGGTCTAAGTGTGCTGGCAATTAACCTAACCTAACCTGTGTATATTCACATAATTTAGAATAGTTA
Organism: Eristalis arbustorum; assembly: GCA_916610145.1. Classification (NCBI taxonomy): domain Eukaryota; kingdom Metazoa; phylum Arthropoda; class Insecta; order Diptera; family Syrphidae; genus Eristalis; species Eristalis arbustorum. Next base: position 56,106,091 of record OU744320.1, on the reverse strand, counting down.
GCTTGAAAGACCTATAACTGGTATACATATAAAGAGTGTAAATGTATACTCAAATCACTGTAATATATCTGTGAATATAAAATCCCATCTTAGCCGCATTCAAAAGATTAGATTTAGAGCGTTCAAAAGATTATAGACCGTTCAGGTCTCTGGTCCTGAATGTCCTGAAAAACAATTTCCAAGGGAAAATATAGAATCAATGGTCCATAGTGACAAACGACTATAAACTCGAGTTGTACGTAAACTTATATTTAAAACAAAATCCATAGTAATAAATGGTAAATCTACTTCTAAAGTCGAAAAATATTTAGTTGTATCTAAGTTATATATATTACAAATATTAAGTTGTATCTAAGTTCAAATTCAAAGTGACAATTGAAGAAAAACAAAAGGAATTCATAGCTGAACTGCACCATTTAAACGTGGGTACAAATAATATACTATAAACTTACTAAGCACGCGTGCATATACTAAGGCCCTATTGCTGCTACTGAGCTTAGCGTTCAATTTCACAAAAATGTGTGGGTTTGGTTATTTGAAAAATCTCAAGAAACCCATGTCAACACTATTTGCAAGAGGAGCTTAGAAGCGCTTTGGTGCTGGTGAAAATTTTGCCACATTTTTATGTTATCATCTATTGCGTCTATAGTTTGTATGCTATTCTGATAATTTCTTTCAGCTTTAAGTACATTATTTATTACTAGAATAACTGTATGTATGTCTTAATAACCTTTTGAATTTGATATTTGTTGAGAATACAGACAGTATGGTATATGCTTTAAACTTACTTTTGAAGTTCACTGCAAATATTAAAATGTTTGAGCAAACGAAACCAACTTTTTTGATTTGCACACATGGCAATTTCCACACAGCATAGTAAGGGTTATCAGGAAATTCGAAAAGAAATGTACATGGGAATTCCAACTACCTGGGTCCGATATGCACTTGATGTGCGAATTTAAGTCAAACTTCATAAATTAAAAAAGAAAGTAGCCTGTGTTTAACTATACCCCATTTTACGAAATTATTGATATCAATAAACCCTCACCATGCTGTGTGCAAATTGTTACAAAAATTGGAAAATTTGTTTTCGTTTACCCAAAAACTTCCAAGTAGTCTATATGGGCGTGAGACGTCCGAATTCTCCAACGCTTCTGCGAATATGGCTGCTTTTACAGACGCTAAATTTGACAGCAAGTCCCAGCGGTCTCTTTTTGTAATCCCAAGCCACTTCTACACACGGTATTCTACAATCCTAACAATTGCAATTTTTTTCTTGGCTGCTTCCTCGTCTCACCCTTTCTCTTTCTCAAATATGTATAGCCTGCGTCCAGTACCCATGCTTGGGACAACAATAATTATCAAATCGATAAGCGAAGGGTGATGAAAGAGAATACACAGAAACATAGGATTTTTCTTTGCCAAGAATACTTTTACACGAACTAAATCGGACAGCAAGCTTTTCCATCTTTTAAGCAAGAGAGGTGAAGCTTTTCCTGTGTCTCAACTCTCTTGCCTACAAGATGGAAAAGCTAGCTGTCGAAATTAGCTCGTATAAAAGTACTCCAAGCAAATCGATCTACTCTTACGTTTCGCCTCCCTCGCCAAGAGAAAGCAAGATATTCATCAATTTAGCATTAAATACATACATACTCCATCGACGTGCAATACTACCATATGGTACTTCCTTGGTATGTGTTAACTAACGCACATATTCACACGTCTCACATTTATTGAGAGCTCGTGTGAATTTTATCTGAGCACTGGATGTATACAAATACAAACTTACAGAATGAACACGCATAAACACGAACGCCGCTTAGACACCGAAGGTGGCAATGGTCTCCAGTCGTCGTATTCGCTACACAATGCAAATAATAATTATGTTATGTTTAAATAACGCTTTAATTTGTCTCTACCGTAACGTGCAAAGATAATCTATATATGTACATATCAATGGATAAATTAATGCAAGATCTACATAGTGAGAGTAAAGAAAAATTGAAATAAACCACACAAAAATCACAACCAATCAAAAGAAGTATTAATCTTTTGTTTATTTAAAGACAAGAAATATTCAGTTGCCCCCATATAAAAAATAAAGCATATTTTTTCCCTTGCTTGGCATCATCCTCATGTGTTTGTGTATCTATGCATATATGGATTGGGTACGAGAAGGTAATAAAAAGGTACAAATGATTTCTGTTTTGTTTTCGTTTGTTGAAGGGTGATCTTTGAAAAAGAGCTTTCCTTTTTGAATGTGATTTCCTCCAACCAACCGACCGTGGTATTGGTTGTACTTATTCTAAAAGCTTTTTCTCTACCACAGAAAAGAAAGCTTCATTTTTATTCTATATGGGCATATTTCTTGTCTGTGGTACTGCCTAGCACTTTGAGATCTGGCTGACGATATAACGGTCTGTTAAGTGACAGCTCAAATTACTTACGTGTGCTCTACTAAAATGTGAGAGTCGGGCGTGCCGTTTCGATATAGCTTTTAGACATCACATTCATAAAATAGTGTTCCATCTCGGAATATAGCTACGGGTATTTAATACATACTTGTAAACTCTTTTAACTCACAATAATTAATCTGTCCATACAGTAGAACCCGCTAAAATTAAATGACGAAAAACCGCATTGTTAATTTCAATTAACGGGCTGTAGACAAATATGTTAGTGGACCAAACATTTGTACGAATTTTATGGATAAATTCTGATCCGTGCAGCAACATTGCGAATGTTGATATATCCTTGTTAACGTCTGCAAGTAAAATGCGCTCAAATGGTTATCTCTGTCTTACCATCCTCAGGTTGTTTTAAAATTGGTCGTTTGTCTTTAATGGACAAACATACACATGTGTTTCTTAGATTCACAACAGTAGAACAAAATAATCTCACTCACACGAAATTGAGCATACACCAATTAAAATTCTTGGGAAACACATGAATGCTATGACAAAAATCGATGTTTACTGTCAACGAAGGAAGAAAATGTGTTCATTTCTGTTGCGTGTACTAATAAGTTGTGATGGAAACTATCGAATGAGCGTTTTTTTTTTCCAAGGAATTCTAGTTATCGGTATATAAATATCACAAATAAAAATTCACAAAAATCTAAAAACCATTTTCCATCATACAAGTGAACGAATTGTTCATTGGACTCGATAGTACAAAGTCCAAATTAATGAAAAAATCATTCAATCAACTAAAACCATTCATTGGACTCGATAGTCCAAAGTCCAAACGAATGAAAAATACCATTCTTTCAACTAAAACCATTCGAACATATTTCCGTCATACAAATGAATGAATTCAGTGGAAAAAACCATTCGAACGCATTTCCCAACTGAGTCGATTTATCGACTCGAACCAAACCATATATGTGAACAATTGTCATACAAACATTTTGGCAATGTGTGTATGCATCCAAAAAATTCTCTCTCATAGAAGTTGCCATGCCAACCATTTGACTCAGTCCCACCAGCCATACAAGACCCCTTCAACACGAGCTAAATTTAACAGCAAGCTTTTCCATCTTTCAAGCGAGGGAGGTGAAACTTGCTATCAAAATTGGTGTGTGTAAAAGCAGCCAAAGTAAAAACAATTGTACATTTTTTTAATTCAATTGGATGAATTAATGATTTTCGACTATCGAATAAATGAATAGTTTGTAACTATGGAATAGCTAGATAGTGTTTATTCCAGAGTTCCCATCACTACTAATGAGTACTCGAAAGCGTTTTTTTTCTGGAATGGAGAAAAGGACAGAAACTGATATTTCGACACGAAAAAAAGCTTATCTTTAAGCAATATTGTGAGGGTGAGTCTTTAAGAAAGATTGGTTGGACTGTAGGGCGAACTCATTCGACTGTACAGAAAATTATAAAAAAATAGAAATGGAGGTACACTTAAAAATGCTCCTGTTAAGCAAAAAATTGTATCGGAGCAAGACGAACGTTTAATTGCTCGTAAAACTATGTGTAACCCAAAAATAAACATACCAAAGCTAGCGTCAGAAGATTCTACAACTATACAAAAGCATTTGTCAATAGAAACCGTTTGTCGTGTGTTACGAGAAACAATTTGAATGGAAGAGTTGCTTTTAAGAAACCCTTTATTTCAACTCCAAACAAGAAGAATAGATTAGAGTTTGCTCAAATATATATAAACATGCCTCCCTCCTCATATGGTACGTAACTTATGTGTCGTGAGCCTAATATGGCGTTGAAAACATATCATGTTACTTTTAAAGTAACTAGGTTGCCCACGAATTGTTGGTTTCAACAGGACAATGATCCAAAAAAGGGTTAGTGTTACATTCGGCAGAAGATTAATATCAGATTAAAGAAAATAAACTCTTCTAATAAAGTTGAGCTAAAAAATAAGACTGAGGAGGCATCGAACAGTAACCCTCTTCTTTTACAAAGAAATTGGTAGAATCTATACCCCAACGCTTGTAGACGGATATGGTAGTGGTCATACTAACAAAATTAAAAAATGTCAAAGTTCGTTGTGCGCTCAATTTTGTGAGATAAAATATAGTTGTTTTTTTTATTTCAAGAATGAATTCATTATGTTTTTGTTGTTTTCTTCTTCTATTGTTACTATGAAATTGTCAATAATATAAATTACATTAAACGTTTTATTTTTAAAACAAAATTGCGGCTGTTCGATGGGTGTCCGCTCAATTTTAAGTACATTCTGCACTTAACTATGATTATTTTTCAAGATCCCGAAAGCTGACATCTCATATCAAACCTTGCCAGATGTCAAGTACATTTGTGGGTCAAAATGTGCAGAATGATAAACTGTATGAACTATAGTTTTGAGTAGTGCTGTAGCAAAATGTATGTATTCGTTACATAGTATGTAATATACTCGCGCAGTATTCAAAATATGGCTGCGCTAGTAGTTTAAAACATTTATGGCAGTTAGGCAGTTGAATTTTGTTCCGTATTCGCGGGCAGAAAGCAATCTCTTTTGCAAATATTTTATTGGCGCCCCCGTGGGGTAACGCAATGGATGATACCTTCGTCTAAGAGACTCAATAGGAAAAGCATCTTAACCTCAACCAACTTGCCATGCGAAACTGGAAACAGTTAGCCAGAGATAGCTCTACCTGAAAAGGTCTTTTGGTTGAACTGTAGCGCCATACAGACTGAACAAACAAATAATTCACTATAAGACTGAGTTAATAATTCCCGAAGAATTAATCATCATGACAAAGCAATAGCAAATGCGGCAAGAGTTTGGTTGAATCTAGATTCAATAAGATACATACACATTCTGAACTAAACATAATCTTATTCGAAAGACATATAATAAGTTAAGTTTAGCTTAGTGCCCGTCGAGAAAGAGTAAGTTAGAAATAGAACTATTGTACGTTAAAGTAATTTTAAGAATTTTTTTTAGTATGTAACTTCATTATGAATAAGAAAATAAAAATTAATTGAAATGAAAAAGTGAGATCTATACACCTGCTGCAACGAAAGTTAACTATGCCATTTGTTCTTCACGCTTATCGGGGGTAAAACGAATACCTTCAATAATACCATCACCATTCTATGAATATTATGAAGTTTCAATATTAATTTTATTCCCCGTATCCCCCAAAAATTTAAATCTGTGAATTTATTAGTTCTAAAGCTAGTATTTAGTCGGTAGCGAGTCGCAAGTTGCGAAGTTTACAAAAGTTTATAGCCGTCTAGTGGTAAAACATAAAATTAATACAAATATATAGCAACTTAAAAAAATAAAAAAAAAAATTGTAAAAAACCAAATTGCGATTTCAAAATTAATATGCTTCTATTTCATTTAATTTTGTTTTTATTTAAATAATTATTTGCTAAACAAAAAAATATTTAAAACTTATTGATCTTATACGTATCTTAGAACTTACTTTAAAAATCTATATAAGTTGCCCATCATGGTCAACTGTTTCATCATTTCGGTAAGCCAACTGAGGCTGAGATCTCTTCCGGTGCAACCACCAGCAAAAGTGCCACTCTTTAGTGGAAATGATGATAATGAGTACTATCGTTACATGATGTCCCGGCATTGAATTTTTAGACTTAAATTCAAGTGTCCCGCCGGGAAAGCAAATTTTCCATTTTTACTTAAAAATATTAAATGTAAACATCCCTTTCATATTGCATTGTGATCTAACCTAATCGAATTTTCTTAAAAGTTTTGATCATTCAGTTGAAGGTGAGGATTGGTCAAGTTGGATCAATATTGAAACAGATAATCTAACTTAGTATTTCTCCCAAATCGTACCTTTGGTCATGAAGTTTGGGTAATGACCGAAAGAATAAGATCGGAAATACACGCTGCCGAGATGATATTTCTTCGTGTCGTTGTGAGAGTTACTCGTGATAAGTGAGATGCACATCGTAGCTAATTATACGAACGGAAAGATCTTTGCTGGTTTAGATACATGGCAGAAGTCCCAATCATCACATCTTTTGAGGCGTGCTTTAAATGCAACTCCTTCAGGTAGGCGACCGCATGGCTAACTCAGGTCGAGTTGGACCAAGTTCATAAACTAGCCTGGGTGCGCTCGGGAATAAATCGTAATGAGTAAGAGACGTTGGCGGAGGATTGAGTGACCTGGAGATCTCTAAGACGTGCTTCACCCCCGCGGGTTTATGCAAGTCAGAAAACGATGGTGATATCAAAAAAGTATTTGACATACGAGCTACTTTGACTAACAAGTATAAAACTTCTTTGTTAAGTTGTAGTTTAACATCTTGCCTAAGAATTTTAATAGGTGTATTTAGTTCTTAATCTGTCCCGGGTAAAATTTTCAAATCCTCGGCTTTTAATATATATTTGTCATTTGTTTTTAGTTTTATTATGCTGCCAGCATACAAATAACTAATAAATACGTAAATAAATTTACGTAGACAAAATTAATTTAAAATTACAACAGTCAAAACCATTTACCATTACATCGGTTAAACCGACATAGTGGTTATAATGACCGAATTCCTGAGTCCCGTCTGATATCCATTATAATCCCATTGAATAACACAATAACATTGCACCGAGACAGCAAACTTTAATTGAACAGATAAAATGTCACCTTATCGGGTGCCCTATAAAATGCAACCGCTTGTCTCCATTGCTTTGTCAGTTGAATCAACTTCGTTAAAATCTCAAGTCAATGTTCAAATAAGAAATCGATTTCGAATTATTTCAAATGTCATAATACGCAGTGACGTTAATAGGTGTAGGCAGAATGAAATGTATGTATTATAACTGTTAGCTTGATTGTATATATTATCGAATTATCTATTATCGAATTCGTAACTTTCATTACTATTGGAAAAAAGTTCCGAGTTGCTGTACAAACAAAACCATGCGATAGATATATTTAAATTTCGATCTGGGCCCTTTCGGGAACACAAACTTTGCAAAACAAATAATTTGCGAAGCAAAAGAATACAATTGCAATGCATACTTTACATGAAAAATAAGAATGTAATTTTAAATATACATATGTAGCTCATCAATCACATTGGTACTCCACGTGAATATCTAGAAGAAGCAACTGTTCAAACTCGAAGAGACAGCGAGAAGCAAAAACGAGTTTTATCTTCTAATGCGTCCAAGATCTAGCATTTCTTAACTTGGAGAAATTAAATTTTTTAATTCTTTACTTTTAATCAAATCATTTTCTTCATCTTCGCACATTTTCGTCTCTAAAACAAATACCGCCCACAAAATGAGCAAATGAAAAAAGGCAGCACGATTTTGAGGTTTGCTCAGTTTTGCAAAAAATATTTGCGGTACTAAGATTTAGAATTGCTTGCCTTATGGTATGTATGTATATGCAAATAGTTTCTTTCATGTTCAATAAAAAAATTCTCTAGGCTAGGTACGTAGGTGATACATAGCTTACATGCATGAGAAGATGTTAAAAGTAGCCCTTGAATTGCCATGTGGGTTTACACAAAGCACGGGTTAGTTTGTCAAAGCAGGAGCCAATGGTGGCTGAGGCGAGTGCAGGGCAGCTGCAGAGAAGGTGTTGCACACTTTTTGGTTCGGCATCTCAACAACTTTTGCAGAAATCATTAGAAAATAGTCTTACAGCGCTATTATTTCAGTCGTGTCACCCAAAAATATAAGCCACTGTCATATGTCATATGTCATATGACAAAGTGAGTTCGAATGTGACATATCTTGTCACTTGCATTTTTGTGGTTGATGCCATGATCCGTCTTCCGTTCTGATCCGTCTGTTAAGAAGTGTATGGCGTTAGCAACGGCTATATTACGGCGATACCACGGGACTCTTTCTGGAATCATTGTTTCGAAGTTCGATGTGTCGTGGTCGTCGTGGGAGTCGTTCTCAAAACTCCACTGACACAGATGCTTGACATTGAACCTTTCTTAGAAAGTTGAGTTGTATCGACATTGAGTACGGGCCAACATACTGCTACGCCATATAAAAAGATAGGTGTAATTACAGCAGTGAAAAGCCAGTTGTCATGTGGCGTTGGAGAGCCCATTTATGCCTGTTTTGCTCTTATATAAGGCTGTAAGGACTTTTCTTATACCTATAGTTGTAATGCTTCCAGTTTAATTTGCTATCTAGTATAAGGCTTATGTATTTTGCCATGTTGCAATACATCTTTCAGTGCTAGGGGTACTTTCCAGAGAAGGCTATGGCAACATCAACCTCATAAGCAATCGTTTTGCAACAAGTTTTGCAACTTCCAGTATTAGTAGCAATTTGTTTACTGCTAGGTTCCAAAGAAGAGGGGATAGAACTCCTCCCTGAGGTATATATCTTCTTGGAAGGATTTTTGATGAGGCGTTTCCTAAAGTGGCATTATTTACTTTACTTGTTGAGTTGGCCACTAGTCCCACATACATCCAGCTCTACCAGTGCAAGTGCTTATGTCGTGAGTAAATGCTAAAGGCGCTTTCTATTCCTTGAAGTTTATTGATCTACCAATGATGCGTGACAAAGTGTGTAGAGCCGCGGATCTTCCTTTATTGTACTCATGTTGAGACAACGAAAGTTGGGTCGATCGTAGATCAAACATGCATTTCTAATGTTTTCAAAAGAATGGATGATAAGCTGACGGGTTTTACAGTCCTTTGGAAGTATATGAGACTTCTTTTTCGCGTTGGGTATGAAGACTACCTTTATTTGATTTCATCTGGTTGGGATGTATAACAAAGATAGGCAGCCTTTATAAAATAATTCCCAGCCATGGTATAATCCTTTCGGAAGTTTGTTGAAGTTCGACTGGGATAGTACCGTTAAGTCCCGACATGGTATGGATTGAAGATATACGCTATCCTGTGATTTGTTATTAGAGATTCTGGATTTAGAGTGTGTATCGCTTCTACTTGGTTTCGCTGAATACTCCGGGTGTCTACCAGTAATTTCGGAGATTCCTCACTCCACGTATCGTTGGGTCCTAGCATTTGTTGCATATCTGTAGATCATTTAAAAGAATAAAGCTAAAAGTTTGTGAGTTATGAGGTGCTTGTCACGTACCAAGTTGAATTATATGAAAAGCGTAGAATAAAACTTGTTCAGAATAGGTCTGTTACAAATGATTTGTACAGAGATTCGTAGTTGAGTAAATTGCCAGGAGTGGAGGCATGAAATTTCTCATTAAAAACGAAACAGAAGAATACAAATTTCAAAGGACCCTTCATATGAGGCAACGAATTGCAAACTTCACAGAAAATTGAAGTTTGAAGGTCCATCGAATCTGTTTCGTGTATTGCGTTTTGTCAAAAAGTTGACAACTCATGAGTTCTTATAGTTGAAGTGAGACAACGAACGTAGGGTGTCTGAATGAGTCGAATGAATCACGTCGGATGAAGTTGGTGAACTTTTAACTTTTGTTCCGTATGACAGTTTATTCTCATATCTATATATCATTTATGGATGTGTGTATATAATTTCATTGTGGGATTTACAACGTAACGAACGTATTCATTGGGCAACTCATTGTTGTAGATAATATACAGCTCATACGCGGCAACAAAGTTGTACTGAAAATTTAAATTTGGTGGAAAATTCAATTCGTGAAATTATACATCAAATTATCAATTCCGGGTATAATTGCTGGTGAAATACCCGGAAAAAGTATATTTTGTAATAAGTGGTTGTCAGGTGGATACGAAACTATACGAAACTGCTCACTTTCACATGTATTCACCTGTATTGAAAGGGCTTTTTTCAAATCAATGGAATTCATTGCCATATGTACATATTTAGATATGTATGTACGCATATGCCTATGAGGCAACAAGTAGCATATCAAAATATGTATGTACCTGCATTTCTTTATTATTACAAGTACTAGCCATAAGGTTTTGTCTATAATTTCCTTTAAATAAAAATATATGTGTACATACGTACATGTACATAAGTTACCTGCAAGTATTATGTCATGTCATCATGTCAAACGACTTGTTTTTCTACACCTTTCAATTGTTTCCTTCATTCTTACATTCATCTACCTGACTGTTATCTACTTATTATTCTCACACATATCTTTAAGCAAGTATATATAAACATATGCATGTATTGACGTGTTGTATATATACGTATATATTCTTTTAAGAGGATATACCATATATATAACATTTAAATTGAATTGTTTAAATATACAAGAAGATACAAGAAAGCAGCTCATATCTGTGTAGTATCAAATATATATATAAAAAGTATATAAAAAAATACTTTTAAATATTTGAATTCTTAAAAATTAAGTATATGGTTTTATTCTATATATGTTATAGCTATATGTTCATTGAATTATCAATTTTGTTAACAATGAATTAAATTATTATTATTATCTTTTCAAAATTTTTACTCCACTTTCTTGAGTGAATTTTGGTGCATGCCCTTTCTTTTCTTTCACATAGCAAAAGATGCAGGTACTTTTAGTTATTTCCTTGTCCCTTTTACCCTATTTTTCAGGGTAAGGAAAAACATAAAGCAGATGTTTCGGATGGTGGTAGGATTGTTTAGTTTTCAGTCAACTTTGGATGTTGTCGTGAAAGTGATGGTACTAATTTAAATTGTAGATTAAAGAGTTTTTTCAAATGAAACACTAACACGTTTTAAACTAAAACTTTTGTGAAGTAATTGAGCACTTTAAATTTGTCAATGCAAGCGGAGGTAACATTAGGACATTTATCCCGCCGTACCTGGAAGCAAGGACGGTATACGACAGTAATGTATACGGAATGGTCTTTGCTTCCTGATTATTATGAAAATATTAGTGAAGATTATTATCCACATCCTTCTTATAATCTCGAACTAAGGGGTATGTACATATATGTAAGATATTGCTATACGCTACATACGTTTGCACAACAAGCTAATTTTGTCCATATTAGTTACATTTCATTAAATCTGTAATTTTAACAACTATCCAGTGAATAAATGTGAAATTTTTTTAATAATCATTCCCTTTTCAAACGATATTCATAGACATTTTTTTTCCAGATACATCATATGAAAAAGCATGTAGACGAGGGTCTGCGCCAGCAACACCGATTCTCGGGCTCAAACAAAATCAGCAAGAAAACAATACCACATCAAGATTTACAAACTTTTTCTCCAAGAGGTTAGTATTTCTTATAAACATGTATTGAAAATATACATTCATGCTTAAATTTACAGATCCAATCCATTGAAACGCACGAAATCTGTTACCAAATTAGAACGAACAAAACGAGGATCGGGCGGTCTCCGAGGTTCTCGATCACATGAGAGTTTACTTTCAAGTCATGCGGTGATGTCAACAATAGGTGAGTGGAAAAATATTTTACAGTTTATTTCAAAAAATTTAAAAATACATTGTAAATCGTGCTACTGTAATATACAATTGTTTCAATCAAGCTAATGAAATAATATTGAATGCTGTGAGGATAGTATTTAATATATAAATATATATTATACATGTGAAAATGTGATAATCTCTGAATGTTTTTTTTTATTCAGATCTGTCTTGCACTGGAGCAGTCGGAGTGGCACCGGTTCATCAATCGGTTCTTGGACGTCGTCACTGTTTTCAAGTTCGTGGTGGCCCTCGTGGAGAACGCTATTATAGCTGTGGATCACGGCAAGAACGCGATTTATGGATCTACAGTCTCCGTAAATCAATTGCACCAAATTCAGAACAAACGCGTCATATTGACAATTCATTGAAAATGTGGATATACGAAGCTAAGAACCTTCCATCTAAGAAGAAATATTTTTGTGAATTGCATTTAGATAAAACATTGTACGGACGCACTAGTGTCAAATTACAAACAGATCTGCTTTTCTGGGGCGAATATTTCGACTTTCCAGATATACCTGATATAAATGTAATAACAGTAAACGTTTTTCGTGAAATTGAAAAAAAGAAGAAGCGAGACAAGCATCAGTTTGTTGGTTCAGTAAAGATTCCTATACATGAAGTTACTTCACGTTTATTCTCTGAAGATTGGTACCCTATTTTAAGTGAAAAGAATGATAATAGCATGAATAGAGGATCTTCCAAAGAAGTGACGCCAACTTTACGTATCAAATGCCGTTTTCAAAGTACAGATATACTCCCAATCAGTGTATATTCCGATTTTCTATCATATTTAAAAGACAATTACAAGCATGTGTGTGAATCTCTAGAGCCAGTTATTGGAGTTAAAGCCAAAGAAGATATTGGTCAGGCATTAGTGCTTTTAATGCATGCACAGGGTCTCGCGGGTGCATTTCTTACTGATGTTGTAGCGTTAGATCTGCTTCGCGTGGGAGATCAGCGATTAACATTCCGCGGTAATTCGCTAGCCACAAAGAGCATGGAGGCATTTTTGAAACTGACCGGTGAACAATATCTTCAAGATACGCTTTCGGCACCCATCAATGAAATTATACAGTCTGATCGAGATTGTGAAGTGGATCCTCTTAAGGCAACAGGGTCACTTGTCCGACAGCAACAATCTCTACGCAACGCCGTTCGCAGTGCCTGGTCCAGTATTTATGAGTCACACAAGCATTTTCCTCCGCAATTGCGGGAATGTTTTGCTACATTTAGGGAACGTCTTCAGACCCTTGGCAGAGAAGATATGGCCGATAATTTGATATCGGCTTCAATATTTTTGCGTTTTCTCTGCCCAGCAATTTTATCTCCGAGCCTATTTAACATAACTAACGGTGAGAAATTCAGAACTCATCACTTTGGTATCACTCTTATATACAAGTACATATTTATTTTTTCAGAACTGCCTTCTATTCGCGCTACTCGCAATCTGACGTTAGTAGCAAAGACTCTCCAGACATTGGCAAATTTCACGCGTTTCCAAGGGAAGGAAAACTTTATGGAATTCCTCAACGATTTTCTAGAGCAAGAGGCACCGCGAATGAAGGAATTTCTTTACAACATTTCAACTCGCCCGGAACACGCTTCTCCGGAATCGATTCTTGATTGGTCCGGATACATAGACCAAGGCAAGCAACTGTCCATACTGCATAGCCTTCTAACAGAGAGTATACAGAAACTAAGTGAAAATCGTCAACGCGACTTGGATCCTTTGCAGCACATTCTCACTGAAATCACTAAAGCAATAGAGTCAAATAATTTTTCTCACGACAATCAGGAAAATCGTATTCCAGATGACCAAGAATATTCTGGGGGAGCCCAACCGCAGACCCAAAGAGGTATCCCTCCAGAGCGTGGTATTATACGGGGCGTTCTAACTCCCAGTTCACTCGAGAAAAATATTTTCCGTTATAACGATCCCACAGTGACTCCTCTATTGCAGGAGCATAAACGAAATTCGAACAGCCCGGTATGTATCAATAACGGGTTACACAACAACAACGGTAGTCAACTGCATCACTCACAATCCCAATCTTCAATTGCTTCGTCACAGAATGGGGGTAGTATGATGATCCCAACGACTATTCAACATCATTGCCCTCCACCTCCATCTCCGATATCTAGTACAGCAGAAAGAAATTCCGGGGAAGATGGTATAGGATCGTCCAGCAGTACTGCATTTAGTGTAGCTAACGCGCATTACTTCCCCAGCAACGGAAATCTTTCTAGCAATAGTACTAATGGAAATGTAATTTCAAGTCCGGCTTCTCTAAGAGCCACGACGTTACCAAGAAACAACAATAACAACTTGGACGAATCTTCTTTAACTGTGAGCGGTGGTGGAAATCTGATTCAAATTGGACTCCTGGATCCATCTAGTGCCTTCGTGCGAAAGAGCCCTACACCTCATTTAAAACTTTCTACTCGGGTTAAAAACGGAACGAATGGCTCTCAACTCAGTTTGTTAGGTGAAAGGACTCCAAGTAAATTGAATCTGGGCATTCCTGATGCAACGCATCATCATTTAGCAAATAGCTCTCCAATACAAATGGGTTCATCATCTGATAACAATCCGAATAGCAATATGCCAAAGAATTTGGAAGATTTAGCAGACCTTTTTAAATATGCGGAGGAACAAGCAGCTGCAGCTGCGGCGGCAGCTGATTCGAACAAACCCAAAGAGCCCCTAACTTCAAAGAGTAGCCATTGCAGTTCAGGATACCAAAGCATAAATACACCATCATCTAGCCCAGTGGATCAGCAACATGCCCAACAACACCAGCTACAAAATAGTAACCCCCTTCATAGACAGCATCTTAGTGGAGCCCTTCAACATGCATTAGCATTTAAAAATCCTATTTACCAGCTTCAATCATCGGCCTCTTCAACGACATCGTCAACGAATTCCAACGCTCTTCACCATCATCATCACCACCATCATCACGTTCAACAACCACAGCAGCAAAATTTGCAGCAAGCACAACAGGCTCAAATAATTCAGCAGCAACAACATCATTTAAATAATTATGCACCACTATCAAGCGTTTTTCGCAATAAAGGAGGTATGGTAACAGCTAGAGCAACGCATCTTGAAAGAACTGGTGGCGCATCATCATCATTGACTCCTTCAAGCAGTGAAGAACGCCTCAGTACAGATAACTACCATGTGATTTCGTTTAAGTCGATTGGTCCAGAAAATGGGCATATGGAAACCCATAGGTCTCTAAGTGGAACCAGCAGTAGTAGTGGTGGCGGTGGTGGAATACGAGCACCACGCACGAATCCACAGTACAAAAGGGAAGAGTATGCTCCCCATTCTGACCCATATGTGCCAAATACAAGTTTCTTGAATCGTAGTATTCGAGACGCTCTTCCTACGGCTGGACCTGTAGCAGTATATAATGGCGGCAATGGTGCCCAACATCACCATCATTTAAATGGTAAACTGGTTGGAAACGCTCCCGCAATAGGAGGTACCAACAGCAGATACCAGAGACGTTTAAGTCTTGATTCAGCAAGAACATTGTCAGATAGCTCAACAGATACAGAAGGTAAAAAGATAAAAAAGAAATATTTTTTAAATCCCCACATTGTAATATTTTTTTTGATAAACATAAATCTTAATAACTTTAGATAAACTTGTTATTAACAAACTGTTTTATTCTCAATATTCTTAACCAGGCGTTTGTCAGCCGATTGAAGGCAAACGACGTCGACAACCTCGGAATAACTACGATCAGAATGGCGAAATACAACTCTTACAGGAAACCTTGGACAGCCTTCGCCATACATTAGATCGCGACGAAGCTGAGTTAAGAGACTCTAGTGATGAGATATTTGCATTGAATCGTTACAACGGTGGTAATAATGCGCTGCAGCAATCAGACTCAACAATGAGAAGCATAATTGAAAGGTTTGATTTAATTTAAATTTTGTTTCTAAAAAACGTTTCATGTATTCATTTATTACTTCTCAGATTGATTACAATGGAAGAGGAACTTCGACGTGAACAAATGAAAATGTCTCTCGCTCTTTCGCACAAGCAACGTGTCATTGAAGCACAAGGACAGCAAATAGCGGCTCTAGATGCAGCGAATAATCGTTTGCTCAGTGCATTAACGGCTCTAAGGCAGCGCTATGAAAATCAACAGCAGCAACATCATCACCATCAAAACGGACCCTCCAAACAGGAGTAATAACCAATATTTCTCATTGGAACTCAGTCCAGACCAGACCAAAGTTGAATAACAAACCAATTTACTCAATCAAACAATCCCTCAAAACTTACCACACCACTTTGCGGCGTATTTTTTACATTTTTTAAGCTAAGGCACGCACCAACTCAAGTAGCATGTAATTAAAAGTAGTATACATTTTTAACCAAAAATTTTATATTCATTTGCATGAGAAGATACAATTCTCATAAAATAGGCAGCATTCTCGCTCTGCATTAATAAATAATTCTATAATTATTTGTTGAAATTAATTTGTGTTCGATTTGAAGCAATAACGATACGAAAATAAAACCAAAAACGGGGAGTTGGATATGCGTATACATATTTTGAAATTGTATTTCTATACACAATTGTATTATACTTTAAGATTTTTTTTTTAGTTTTTAATTATATATTTTTATATAGTTCTTAGTTCAATATGCGTGTGTATTTATTTTGTCAGCATATATTATGTATTTTATTTTAAAATTATTCCCATTGTTCTAGTTTTTGAATACAATACAAGCAAATAATATACAAATGTCTCATACCTATAAAAAATAAAACAATATTTTTCTTTCAACAGACAAAAAAAAAACTTGGAAAATCTTTCAGAGTTTTCACATTAATAATTCTGTTCGTGGCTTACTTTCGAGGTTAAACATTCACCCCTATCGTGAATTCCGCCGGGGTTAATCAATCCCCGAAAAAATGTTTCGTCATCGTCAAATCTGCAAGGGAACAGTTGTCGGTATTTGTTATACATAAGCATATCAGTACTACGAAAAATCAATTTATCACGTTAGCTTTTTTCGATTAAGACTAATAGACACGAAGTAGGGCATTAATTCACCCGCAATGGTCGTGCAATAAACGTTCTAAAGGCTTACAGACGATGTGTTGGTATATCGCTATCATAAGTTGAAGGCTTGAAGTCCCAGCAAACGTTCCACAAGGTTGCGACAAACCACTTCACGATCGTATAAACATGGCAGAGTTCATAATTGTAAATAGCAGCCGCGTGTGTTGCGTTTGCTAGTGCTTGCGTTCATAAATCTAACAAGACTGCATTACTGTTGCAGCTGTTTGGCATGGCTTGTTTTCTAAAAGGACAGTAGCATGTAGCACATGACTGTACTTTTACTGCCGTAAACGTTTTCCATTCCCTGTCGAGCTGCAGAGAATTGTTTTTTGGCAAATTGTTAGCAAATAATTTTTCTTGGCAGAAACAATCAGTGGAATCTGGCTATTTTATATATATGTAATTTTATCAGCATAAAAATCTTTGTGATTAGAATAAAATATCCTTTGGATTTTGGAAATACTAATTTTTTGGAATTAGCCTTGGCCAACAACTCCTGTTGGTTGGTGGTATTGATGTACACAAAACATTTAATTTTCGTAAATTTTTGACAGAACATTTTTTTCACATTTATCTTTAAGAAGTCCTTTTTTGCAAAAGCATATTCGCTGCAGTGGAGGCCCGTGGTGTGTGTGGGTATGTGCGTCGACCCCAAACCTCGACGTCGTAGGTTCGATTCCAGCTCTGAGCGAAAAAAATAATTTTCACGGCCCCATCTCTTTCGAGTCACTGACAATGCTCAAAGGGTATTTCCTGTCTAGAAAAAGCTTCTCAAACTTGGCCGTTCGTAGTTGGCATTTTTGTAGGTTCCTTCCACTCGTGTGAGAACAATAGCACGTACAACACGAGTGGTTGCTAAGAAGCTAGGCCCTGGCCCCCTACGGCCACCCATATTATTATATATTATATTCGCTGCAGGAATGCTGCATAGTTTGTGTTCAAAAATGTATACAAAGAAGTTATACAGGAGATTTACAGCAAACTGTTAATCATGAACTTGTTCCATCCCGAGGAGAAATCCCGAGAAATCGTAAACCGAAAAAAACGTAAAACATAACGAAATATTTTAATAATGCGGAAGTGAAAAAATGGGGGAAAGTCAAATAACATTCAACAAAGTGGGTAAACGAGAGAGCGGACAAAAGTCAGATCAGAAACAGTATCCAACTGAAGACAACACAAAAATACGACAATCTACTAAACAAAATAAGAATTTTAATGTAAGTCATTAGATTTTAATTAATATGTCAGTTAATAAATACAAGAGCCCGAACAACATCTCGCATATATTGAAGTCGGCTGTCCAATCTTCGGCATACGACATGGAGGATTACAGGACATGTCTGCCATGTAGCAGATTACTTTCACCTTGGTATCAAGTTGGCTGCTGTAAAACAACCTCCTTGCAACAGAGAAGAATGCTTTTTAGATTTGGCCAGACAAATATGTTTATGTTTCTCAAAATACAGATATTGGTCCAACCAAATGCCATGATATCTAACTACATTTTCTCAAATCTAACAGTTGTCCCTGTGGGTCAACAGTACCGAACTTTCGCCATGATGCCACTTACAGCGGGGTCCTGAAAAGGATCTGTAAACCGTATGTACAAGAATTGGAGTCTTGACAGCAGCCTCCTTTTCTATATGTTCATGATATTGCTATACTTTTATTAGCTACTTTACCAAATAGCACTGCAGCAGCAGAAAAAAGATTTTTAGATTTCAACATCAAAAAAAGAAAGAAATGTATTACATATGTATACGCATTAGATATATGTAAGTAACTACATCCTTTATTTTACATCCTTATTAGTATATAAGTTTGTGTCTAGGCTTGTTTTTCAAAATGTCAACTTGTTCAGGAAGGCTACGTCTTAAAAATGAAGAATTTTGGAAGATGAACAGTAGTCGCGCCAATTTTAAAACTCACAGGAACATACTGAAGTTATTCGCGCAAGAAGGCTATAAGCATCAAATCGTTCAAGATAGGTTGACTAATTTAAACTTGCCCTTATTTCACAAAGAAAATATAACTTAACCAACTCCAAGGAAACCACCACCAAATTCAATACCTCACTAGAGCATCTAGGAGATCTACGGCATCAGAATCATGTGTTATCGCTAAGGGGCTGCAGTCGGGACATCGTGTGAATTGTTGTATTGCTTTTCATAGAATTTCATTGAGTTTAGCGAGGAGCTTTAACTTTAGTCCTATTGGACCATGGGGATGTAACCTTCTGTAATCGTTTTTGTCGTGGGAGCTCCGACTTACAGATTCTGTGCTGTCGCTTCAAGTCGCCCGTTGGCCTTAAAAACCTGCAAATAGAGTTTAAAGGGCTAGTTGCTATGTCTTGGAGGCAGAAGAAATCGTACGGACATTTCGAATTTCTTCCAATGACATTCGGTCTCAAACATTCTCTAACATGTTTCCAAAGGATGATGAACAACATACATGACAGCTTGCAAGGTGGAGACTGTTTTATTTATATGGACGATATATACGATTCTTACGAGAAACAGTGGAACAACCTCAAGACCGACATTCTTAGTAATGATAGTAGCAGCAGCCGCAAAATAAGAGAACAGATTGCCAATGTTTACAAAAACCCATGCTCTTACCAAATATACTCAAACATTATTTGTGCAGGCAAAATTTAAAAAAAAGAAAGGGTATAAGTGCTTATGGTACAATGACAATCAAATTCTTATGAGTAAGGTCGAAAGCAGCAATTACATCAATATAATGTCATTCGCTTATTTGAAACTAATCACATAAATTGAATATTTTGCTGTTCCTACTTAATGTTCAATGCATTTAATTATATTTGTGATGTAATTCCTGTCTCCGATCGTCTTAGAAATAATTGTGAAAATGTATTTTTAACCATACTGCATAAACAAACTTCTCTTAGTGCACCAGAATTTTAGAAGCATTCGATAGAACTAGACATCTGTTGTCTGTCACCTGGACTCTTTTATTTCTAGTTTATAGAAATCCTTATATTGTTTTTGTTTCAGAGATTTTGAGTTACCAATGTGAAATAAATGATTACTGCCTACAAGAGGTGTCGGTTGTTTTGTTAAGAAAGATTTAAATTGTGTCAGTACAAACTTAAAGTTTCTGAATCGCTTGCGCTTATAGTTTTCACAAATATAATGCTGCAGTGTTTATCGAAGAATTTTCAAATTTCTTGAATAATGTAAGATGTAATAATTTATTTATTTTTGGCGACTTTAACATTAATACTTACTTACTTACTTAGTTACTTATCAGGCAGACGAACCATAAAGGGTCTGAGTTGAGCAATTGCTGCCTTCCATCGGTGACGGTCCTGGGCACTCTGCTTCCAGTCATCAAGGCCAAGCTGTCTTAGATCTGCGATGACTTGGCCTTTGTATCGGAGGTTCGGTCTTCCTCTCCTTCTCGAACCACGAAGCTCGGATTCGAAGACCCTCTTTGCTGGAGCGTTGTGAGCCGTGTAGTCGACGGATTTTTGCCTTCCGGACTATATCCACATCCTTGTACAACTCGTAGAGTTCGCGGTTGTGTCTTCTCCTCCATTCGCCTTCCTCGCAGACGGGACCATATATCCGACGTAGAATTTTTCTTTCGAAGGTACCAAGAATCAGCTCTGCAACCTTACTTAATGTCCAGCTTTCGGCTCCATAAAGTAGGACTGGCAGGATAAGGGTTTTGCATGAGCATGTCGACTCTCTGTCTCTCTGTTTTCAGTCTTGCGATATAAAATATTCAGAATGCAATGCGTTCAAATGTTATGATTTGTTCATTGATATCTTGCCACAATGCATTTACGAGAGTAGTTATAGAGTTTACTCAAAAAAAACTCAACTCAGATTCTACAGTAATTAATTCTGCACAATTGGAGGAAATCTTAAAGCCGAATGGCAAATAGTGAATATCGTTCCACCGATAAGAATATTAATCTCTGTGATGATGTCGATGTAATCACTGAAAAGAATGAAATTGCGAACTTATTTAATAACTACTTTGCCAAAACTGCTGAATCGCTGAAACCTTCTACTTAAATTTCGTGCAGAGTGTGTAATTCTTTGGATAGTGCAATTAACTCTTTGCAAAATATTTATTTTTTCTTTGTACCAATTTTAGCTATTAAGTTTTTAAATATATTTGTATTATTAAAAAACTCTAACTCTGGAGGTGTAGATGGTATCCCTAGTCAAATTCTAAAGAATATTGCAAGTTTCGTTGTGGATCACACATTTTTAATAAGAGTATAGTATGCGGTGTCTTCCCATAATGTCTGAAATGTTCGAAGATTGTGCCATTATTAAAAAAATCGGACCAGCTGATAATATAAGCAATTATAGACCAATTTCGCTTCTTCCAACATTCTGCAAAATTTTTAAAAATTCAAAAAAGAGTCGTATTTTGCTTGGACATAATCCATTTTTTCATTTTCTCAATATTGCTAGAAAAAATTGAGAAAGCTGGCGTTAGAGGTTTCATTCTTCAATGGCTCGGATCTTATCTAAGTAATCGATCACAAAGAGTAAAAATTGACGAGATTAGGAGTGACAAAATAATAATAAATATTGGAGTACCACAGGGTATCTGTTTTAGGTCCTATACTGTTCTTACTATATATGAAATTTAATCGAAATTTCAAAGGCTCCCTTACTGCTTTTGCAGATGATCTCGTTTGATTCTTTGCTTCAAGCAGTATGTTAAACTCAAACTGTGATATCAATTTTGATTTAAATCAGTTCAGGAAATGGTTTTCTGAACACGATCTTGTAATAAGTTGTTTTTAATCTCTCTTCACAAAAACCCTGTGATGCTAACTTATCTTACCATGCACCTGAATGTCTTACATTTATTTTATTGAATTAATTTTGTTCTTATTATCCCGTGCTGCCAGATCGGCATTTATACTGCTATAATTTGCGTGTTAGGTTAGGTTAGGTTGTAGTGGCTGTAAGGGGCTTCCTGAGTCTAAGTAGACTGAGTGACGGTTTTGGGTTAAGTGATGGTTTCTTTTGTTTTAAGGCAGGTGGTGCCTTCTAGCCATTTGTCATTAGTGGTTTTAATTGTGTGGATCTTAATGCAGATCATAAGGCATGGAAGGTGGTACCCCTGCTATTTATAGGGATGAGGTTGTACCACACCTGGCGAGTTCATCGGCTTTGCAGTTTCCTGGTATGTCACAGTGTTCCGGCACCCACATGAGGTGAATGTTGAAATGCTCAGCCATCTCGTTAAGAGACAGCCTTCAATTAAGGGATGTTTTCGAGTAGAACATGACACTGTCCAGGGATTTTATGGGGGCCTGACTATCGGAACAAATGTTCATATCCCTTTTTGATATCACGTTGTTCTTGAGCCATGACAGCGCCTCTTTAATCGCTATGGTTCCTGTCTGAAAATTGCTACAATGATCAGGGAGCTTCACGTGAATAGCAATGTTAGGGTCTTGAGAATAGACACCCGCACGCACGCCTGTCTTCGATCCATCTGTGAAAATGCGCAGAGGATCTTTCAGCGTTATCCAGTCCGATCTGGAAGGAGTGCTGATTGAGAATTTCTTCTCGAAGATGGCCTGAGGTAGTAGGCGGTCAGTGTCGCTAGGAAGGAAATTTAATGCCTGAGAATGTGTGAGTGTTCAGTGTTGAGTCAAACTGGGGGATTTTGTATCTTCTGGAAAAGAGTACGATGTGCGTTTTTTGTTGGTTGACGCCGAGTCCGCATGTTTGTGTCCATGCTTCCAGCTTGTCGAAGGCATGTCTATGCCTCTTAGAGTAGAGACGAATAATATCATCCGCATAGGCAATAACTTTGTATTCTTCCTCTTCCAGTATTAATAGCAGTTCATTTACCGCTATGCTCAAAAGAAGGGGTGAGAGAACACCTCCTTGTGGGGTGCCCCTTCGCCTTGTTAAAGAGCTTCCTACAACTCTTGCGCAGATGGTCTATTTCATGGTTCCACCAGGGAGATTTAGACTTGCCTCTTTGCCTGCTGATTGGATATGACATTGCAATTGCGTTCCTAAAAGTTCTTGTGAGGTTGTCCACTGAATGATCGGGATCAATCTCTCTACATCTGTCCCAGTTGGTTCTCTCTTTGGAACTCTTTGGAATGGCGGGAACTCGTTATGCTGAACATTAAATAGCGGTGATCAGAGAAAGAGTGATCAGATAATGCCCTCCAATTGCTGATTCGATCCGCTATATGGTCAGACACGAGTGTAAGGTCTAGGACTTCCTGTCTGTTCCTAGTTACGAAGGTGGGTGTATTACCTTGGTTACACAAATCTAACCAGCTACTTACAAGGTACTCACCTCTTTCGTTGATGTCCGTGCTTCCCCATATTGTGTGATGGACGTTTGCATCACAGCCCAGGATTAGCGCGGTTCTGGTTCTCTGATGGACATTCCCCATGGCCATGGGCCATGCAGGAGGAGACTAGCCATAATTTTGTTGTTGCTTCCAGACATACAGAGTCCTGAGTCTACGTACTATGTCGTTGACTACCCAGGATTTCTGGGCCAGGATGATATCATCTCCGCAGGTGTTGGTACGGAGAGGCCGAGGCCGCGATGGAGTGATGGAGATTAATCTGTGTCACCCGAAGCATGGCCGTCGGGTAACGTGTCCGTCTCAATTTCAGACACAATTTCCACCACTGTCAAGTTAGCCTCATCGTCGGTGTCTGACTACAGAAGAGAGACTATTGGGCGGAGTGCTGGTTAGCTATAGTTCAGAGTGCCAGAGCCCTTCTCCTCCACCTCCATCGGTACCATATAGGCTAAAGGGGTTTCCCTCTCTATAGAGACTGAAGTAGAGAGTTGAGGCTCGCTTGAAGCAGGACGGTCTTTCTCCTCCTCTACTACCACCGTCAGTATATTACATGACAGATGAAACAGTAGAGGTGGAGGGAGGCGGTATCGCTTTCGCACTAGTCTCCCCATCCTTTAGGGTTATTCTCCCAAAGCCGTAGTAGATGAAATTCTCCGACTTAGTGATTCTCTATTGATCACAATGACTGCGGACCTTGTTTCTCCCTTCAGTTCATCCAGCTTTACAACCTTCCAATTGTGGGTAGGAAGGTTTGGGTTGCAAGGTTGGATGAATTTGAGAATTGTAGCAGGATCTGAGGGGCTTCGCGGAAGGTAAGTGCGGGTTCTTAGTCTACTGGGGATCTGATCCCTCGTTACAACCTCGCCGCGCCCCCTTCCACACCTCTCCCAGGCTTCCAATGGCTTTTTTTTTTAAAGAGATCAGCCCACGTGAAAGTCACGAGCTTCATATGATCCTGGTGCCATCATCCGTCACGCCCTACAGGTGCAAGGCTTCCGTTTTCCAGCACCAGGCCCAGATAGATTTTGTTGATCGCTGACTCTACCTTCTTCCAAGTCAATGAAGAGATAGCGCAGTCAGCGTCTCCTCTATCTTATACGGCGTAAGTGAAGACGCCTTTCAGCACTTCACTATACGGCATGTTGAGCCTGCTGGCAATATTGGGTGTTTCACCACTCGGTTTCAGCCTTTTAAGCTCCGAGGGTGACGCCTCCAGTGACCTGGCGCGTTTGGACGTAGTGCCCTTAGTAGTGTCCGCCTGTGCTTGGCTTTTCACTACTTTAGTCGCCCAAGCTAACGATCGCTTGCTGCTATTGTTAAGCTTCTCCGTTGGAATGCCTTTATCGCGCTCCAGAATCTGGGCAGCAGAGCGCCTCTCCTTATACATTTTATAGAAAGGTCCTGGGACCTTCAAGGAGGAGACAGCTCCGCGGGCAGAGATTGCGTGTTCCGTGCAGGAACTCTCGGTGGGAGTTACCGTGCAGGTTTTTGGTTTATGAGGTTCCACGCGGCCTTTGACAGTCTTTAAGGCGGTTTGAGCCGCCTTATCCGTCAGCACTTCAGGAGCCGAGGTAAATCTGGAAAAAGTTCCAGCCAGTGAGGTAGCACTGGTCTCTTTTTTCTGTTTTTCTTAATTTTTTTTTGAGTTCATTTTTAGTCCCACGAGTATCGGAGAAAGGGAAGGTCCGGCTGTGCAGAGATCCGCATTGCACAGCTAAGGCAGGATTAATCTGGGAGTGTGGCAGGTATCTCAGATACTCTGTTCGTCTGCGTCTGAGCGTCTGAGCTATGTTTTCAGGTGGGCCCCCAGCCAGGCTGATCCTCGGCACGGGTCGTATGACACCTTGATCCAGCCCATCGGAGATGGAAGGGAGAGATAGGATGTAGTGGGAGGGAGATAAGGGATGGTTATATCTGAGCCCCGGGTCTCTTCATAGAGAATAAATACCCTTTATTTAGCCTTCGCACCGCGTCAAGGTGAGCAACTACGCTAAGGAACTTGCGTGTTAAATCATTGTATTTTGTGTCTGTTGCCAACTTTCGTAAAACAATCTTTCGTAATACGCTTACTGCGGATGAGCCGGCTATTTAATAAGCTTCCTCTATACACCAGAACACTAAGACACCTTGCTGCTTTTACAAGAAATCTTAAGAAATGGCTGTTTAGTTTGGACTGAAAAAGCTTAGACCATATTCTTCGAGCACAGTAGTATATTGTTGTAATCTAGTATCTATCATGAAATATTTTATCATTTTTGTTTCTTTCCCTTGTGATTTTATAATCTAAACTTACTAATTTGTATGCTTTGTTTTTATAATATTAACTTATTAATTTGTAATTCCCACCCATTATAAAAAATTTATTTGTATTACAACTGAAGTGACATAGTACTCTATTTATTTTATATATAAAAACTGTATGTCGCTATATTTCTCTCACATTTTCATTTTTGTAAAAAATTATCATATCATATCATGTCATTATATATTGTATCAATTGAGAAGTAATAAAATAATAACACATGTCAATAGTTTGGAAAGAATACTTGATAGGTTAAGAAAAGGCAATTTTAAGATTCAAATTCATAAAACTGAATTGTTTAAACAGGTGGTCGACTATTTACATAGGTTATATTTGAATTTAAATTAGGTTGAAGCTTAAAACCATTCAAAACATCCTAAAAACCCTTAAGGAAAAAAATCATATATGGGGCTATTATAGCGCCCCCACTATACAAATTGTTATACAAAATTCAACTTGGCAATGGGAAAAAAGTATTAGATTTTGCATTTGACAAGCTAAACAGCGAATTGAAGAACTTCACAATGCTTCAATATCCGGATTTCAAAAAGCCTTTCATTGTGACTACAGATGTCAGCAATAATGGCATGAGGGCGGTATAGTCTCAAGAAAACTATGGTGAAGACTTACCATAATTTGTCATATCAAAAGCAGAACTCTGAAGAAAGCAGAACGTAAATACAGTACTACCGAAAAAAAATGCTTAACTATTTTTAGCTAGACTATTCAGCATTTTAGGGCTTATTTATATGGTAAAAGGTTCATAACTAAAACTGACAATCGGCCTCTAACTTTACTGTTCAATGTGACCCAGATGATTATAAAATTAAACTTAGTAAAATCGATAACCAAGAATCGGAAATATGCAACAGCAAATACCGAGAAGAAAATGAAATATATTAAAACGAATCTTTCAATAGCGAGCTTCAACGATCCTAACAATAGTCAAGTAATTAAAGAAATTACAAACAAATATAAGGAATTCAAAAGAATATCAAAATGAAGATCCAACAAAGATTATGCAAGTTCTATGCTGCAAAGAAGAACAACAGAATATAATAAAGGAATATCATGATGATTTAATCGGGCGATGCTCAGTGTTGCAACTTTTTCCACACACCAATTGTGCTTATTTCACACCTGCAAATGGAAGCCATCGGGTACCGCTTGTAGTTCACCCGAGCTCAACCTGCCTAACTTATAAGTGCGACCTCTTTTCCTAGGGGTTACAAAAAAGAGGCTGGCCCTCCAGGTTGGGGGTTGTGCCGTCGAGGTAACTGCCTGGCC